>JAOTRA010000035.1:14088405-14101227 GCA_026260255.1 Pseudolaguvia tuberculata | reverse complement strand
CACACACACACACACACACACACACACACACACACACACACACACACACACACACACACTTACATTCACTCCTATGGACAATATAAAATAACCAATCAAACTAACTTACATAATGTACCAGTGTACCCGGAGAAAACCCACGCAAACACAGGGAGAACAAGCAAATGAATGAATTGAATCCAAATTTTCTTGCTGTGAGGCAACCGTGCTAACCTATATCAAGTTATCAACCTAATGTACATTTTTTTTTGGATTGTAGGAGGAAACCAGAGTACCTGGAGCGAACCCATGCAACAACATGCAAACTCCGCACAGAAGTATTCATGGCCCCTTCTTGTTGTGAGGTGACGGTGCTAACCACTACACCACCTCATGATCCAGGATGTGAATATATATTTCTCAATGGGTGCAATTGGTTTTTAATTAGATGATAATTCGCCATTTGTATTTGCACTGCAAACAAATGTCACTTCTCTATACGGTAATACAGATCTCTCTGCAGAACTAACTAAATAAAGTACTTTGAAAGTCTGCCCCCTGAAAACCAGATAACTTGATTAAAAACCTAATTTAAAAATGAAAATAATACTATTAAAACGTGTGTATCTATTTTAGACAGTCAACCACAACCAATTTCCTGTAAAAACTGTCCAATGCATATGAATGCAGAAAAGATGTAATAATGAGAATATCATTAACAGAGAAAAAGAAACATTTAAGGAAATAAAAGTCTCACAAGACAATTGCTGTGAAATGTCAACTTGGCCAATTATGCAAAATAAAATAAAAAAACATTCCAAAGGTAATGAGTGGGCTAACACAATGCTACGGCGCCAGAAGGAACTGTGTGGGCACGCAAGCTCTTGAAACTGTCAGGCTGTGAATGCTGCACGCTCCACGCTTCCCTCATTACTATAGGCCTCATGCTCCAGTCTGTGCACCTCCACCAGCGCAGCCTTCATATTGCTTAGATCTTCCGATGACACCACGGTGCAGGGTGTTATCAGTGACAGTGATGTGCAGAAAGGGCACATCACCTTGCATCAGTGATTGCATTCCTTCAGTAAATCATGTCCATAGAAGAAGATGGGTCAAATACGCTGTCGACATTGTTACAGTCGTAGTCAGACTCAACAGTAAAGACTTGTAACTCCTCCGCCCGGATTCCATTTGGCTCGCACTTGTCGCATGGTTCTACGTTTCTTCTTTTTATGCACTTTCCACAGAGTGTAATTAACACATCTTTTTTTTTTTTTGCCCATGCAATATGAGCAACCCAGAAGACCAACTCTGGTGTCTGGGTTTATACTTGACACTTACACACACAGTGACAGCTATCAGTAATTTCCCAGCTCCTTACTTAATCCTTATAGAGCTATTCACCTGCCCCAGAAACTGAAATTGCACTTCCGTTCTATTAGATATCTATCACAGCTAAGACGGGCTCCACACAACACTGCTGGTTGGATTTAATTGGTAGATGAGAAGCTGGCGGCCAGTTCCAGCTAGGGTTTTCATAAAAGGCGGCGTGGGCTTAGAGCCAGGGCGACTAATTGAAAGGAAAACGTTTGCAACCAGGCATGTAGGCGTTGCTGGTCTGCTCACTTATAGCCACCTTATAGCATTCTAGTGCTTGCATGCGACCTTCTATTTAAATGCGTTAGACACATGGCAAGTACAGAAAACCCAACAGTTTTATTGACAGCCTGCCTGTCCTGCTTGTCACCGCCTTGCCTCCATTGCCCCATTCTGTCAATAACCTGCCTCGGAAGGTCAGTCTGAAAATCCATTGCAGAAAAATCCACCACAAGAACAGCAAAACGGAGCAGACCACTAAAGGTGAATATCTGCGATCAGACCTTTGTTTGGTTGGACCTCTTTAATCATTTCTACTGGATCTACTTTTCCCCCTCTCATCCGCTCCACTGATTGGTTCTCATACAATCTGGAACCAACGCAATGAGATGTCATTACTTTTCTGTCACATTGCAGCAAAGTGGTAGCTCTGCAGAAATCTCACTCTGTGCTGAAGTGGTAGGAGAGCTGTAAAAGACGGGCACTGATCAAACACTCTCTCCCCAGGGAACAACTAATACTTTCACAAGGCGTACCGCACGCACACACATACACACACACACATACACACACACACACAGACACACACACACATCCTTCCTTCTGAACATTCATTCATTCATCTTTTTAACCGCTTATTCACTAATTCGGGGTCACGGGGGTCTGCCGCGCCTATCCCAGCAAACATAGGGTGAGGAGTACACCCTGGACAGGTTGCCAGTCCATCTCAGGACACATAGACAAACAACCATTCACACACACACAGTCACTTCTATGGACAATTTACAATCACCAATTGTCCTAATCTGCAAGTTTTTGGACTGTGGGAGGAAACCGGAGTACCCGGAGGAAACCCACGAAAGTGGAGGGAGAACATGCAAACTCAGAAAGCACAGAAAGATCCCCGGCCCGGGATTTGAACCCAGGACCTCATTGTTGTGAGGCGATCGTGCTATCCACTACGTCACCGCCACTTCTGAACAGAACTTCTTAGTTAGCAATGGTGAGGGGGGGAAAACGGGACTTACAAAAGCCACAACAATCCTTATTCATCAAGCCGAGGGCACTAAAAAGACCCGATTGATTTGATGTACCGTAATGTGCTTTTGAGTTGGACAAGGACGAATCCATTTACAACTACACGTCTTATCCGTCTTTAATTTGACAAAAAGTTTGTTTTAATAAGATTCTCCATGCGATGGAGTAATTGCCCAAGCGTGGCTTTAGTAAACAGATCTAACAGTGTTGTGTGTTAAGGACATACAAACGTGCTATTTATGTCAAAGCTACCATTGGCTTTGCAAACGGCCAAGCAAATGAATTCATTTAGGAATGAATTTAGGAACCTTTTCAGGACTTTTTCGACTTCTACCAAAGCACTGAAACCAACTAAAAAAGGGAAAGGCATCTACACTCAGCACGGCCTTTATAAACCGACATTATAGCACTTTGTTAAATATTTGATGAGAATTCGAAACAGAAAGACTAATCGTTTAAGCTAGAAAACCTCAGAGTTTCCACCGAGTTGTCGGATTTCTTGAGCTCTGTAGAACTGGTCTTAAAATAAATCTCAAAGGCATAAACGTGTAACTCTCTGTGCAGACTAAGCAGGTAACCCTCATCCAACTGTTGCATCAGTATGTTAACATCTTGATATATATTCGGTTTGTCTGTGGCCTTTCTCAACACTACATCGCCTTGGTAACTAATGGACAGGTTTATGCTTTTGTCCAGCTTTTTAAAGCAAAGTTGTCAAAGGAAAGCTGGACATGATTTTGTGTAACAGAACAAAAACATATCAGCCAAGACAGATTTTCTGGGTGGATTGTAATAGACCAAAGGATAATGGCAGCTGCTCCGTTCCCTAGCTGGAGATATAGGAATTTAAACTAAACTGACAGGAGGGCATGAGCATCAGCTAGGCATCATTATGTGACCTCTTGGGATGCCAAAGGCCAGTTGATTCCCCATGTTTCTTTCCTCTTTAACTTAGAGGCTTGGCATTGAAGCCCACCCAAACCTGCTTTTAGCCAGATATGTTCTACTATACTGTAATACCGTAGGCGGCGGCGTGGTGTAATGATTAGCACAGTCGCCTCAGAAGTAGATTCCGGGTTCAATTCTCAATCAAGAAGCGTTTGCATGTTCTCCCTGTGCTTGCTTGGGTTTCCTCCCATAGCCCAAAAACATGCACTTTAGGTTGATTGGTGATTCTAAATTCTGGTTGTTCATGTATCTATGGCTCTGCAATGGATCTGTTTAGAGTGTACCCCTGCCTCTCGCCCTATGTGCGCTGGGATAAGCTCAAAGATTGAGATCTCAGAGATTGAGCCAGGGCTGGTTCACCCTGCTAGGATCGTGAGGTATCCTTAGATTGACGGCTCCAGTTGGATTTGCCTTTGGGTATTTATAGAGAAGATCCCAAAACTGTGTGGACATTGAGGAAGTCAGCAGAACCAATCATAGAACCAATGCTGACGGAATATAATTATAGAAATTTGCATGTTCTTCTCCACTGTTGCATGGGTTTACCCTGTGTACTCTGGGTTTTCTCCCACAGTCCAAAAACATGTACATTTGCTTGATTGGTGATTGTAAATTACCCTTAGGAGTGAGTGTGTGTTTGTGTGTGGTTGTGCATCTGTACCTGGAATTGTAAATGGTACTGTTAAACACCTGCCTCATTCAAACATCTCCTGTGTTTGTTTGTCTCCTACACAAAAGCAAAACGCCGTGTCTGCAAACACGAGCCTTGTGCAAATGAGCCATTTCGATCAACCAGAGACAAACTTTCTGTCTCTGATCACCCTAAAAAGATCTAAATGAATTTACGTCTCCTAATCAAATGTAAATTTCTGTTGCCACCAGGAGATATTCAATATGCATGAATAAATTTGATATTTTAGTCGTGTGGGGAAAAGAAATCGTCTACATCATTAGTGAAGAGGAAGAGGACATAAAAAAAATAAAGAAATAAATAAAAATAAAAATGTATGTCTCTTGTTTATTTATAAAACAGCCACTGTGTAACTTTATCATTCTGTTTTATCGAGTGGCTCTGAGTGACATTGCGATGTTTGTGACATTTTTTTTTTGTTATTACTACCTTTGCCTCCCATGAGAAGTGCTCTGCAGGTAGCGCCTGACGTATTACACACCACTGCTATATTCAGCTTACTCAAGCTTAAGGCAAAAATGCCATAAAATTTCATCAAGCATTAAATTATTGAACCACATTTAGTCATTGTGAGTGGAGGTTTTTCCTTTACCTTTTTATTAATCATTAGACTCCAATCCTAAACCTGAAATAGCACCATACTATCGGTTACCAATAAACTTCCTAATCTGACCTTTTAATGCTGTACCTTTTCAACTTCTGGCTTAACATTTTTGCAGATGGTTTTAACAATTGTGTTTGGAAGGGGTACTTTAGTGATTAAGGTATTGGACTGATACAAGAAAAACCAGTGTTTGATTTCCTGCTCCACCAATTAACCCCCTTGAGCAAAGCCATTAACCCCCAATTGCTCAATTGTACAAAAGAAGTAAATGATAGGAGTAAGTGTGAGTGTGCGTGGTGATTTGTCTGGCAACCTGTCAAGGGTATACCCCTAAGTTTTGCCTTATGTGTGATGGGATAGACTCCAGCAGACTCCCGTGACCCCGAATTAGGGAATACGCGGGTTAGAAGATGAATGAATGAATGAATAATACAGTAAAAACTTTGTTTTATCATTCACAGCTGGGCAATGTTTTTTGGTCATGGTGTTATCAGCTGACCTTTACATTTACATTTCTAGCATTTGGCAGAGGTCCTTATCCAGAGTGACTCATTTATCTCCTTTATCTCAGGCGACCAGCAGTGGCAACTTGGAGATGGTGGCAATCGAAACATACCACAGATTTGTATTCTGATATTCCATATATCTTTAAGCATGTGTGGGTCGACCCTTGTGCATGAAGTATTATTCGAGCAAGGTAGAGTAGCTAAACACGTGCAAGAAAACTTACATAAAAGTGAAATTTCATTCATGCATCTTCTTACCCACTTCTATCCCAGAACACATAGGGCGAGAGAAATAATATTATTAATTCATCTCCTAACCCGTTTATGCCCTATTTCGGGGTCACTGGGATCTACTGGAGCCTATCCAAGCACACAAAGGTCAAGAGCATGTCTACACCCTGGACAAGTTGCCAGTCCATCGCCGGGGCCACACATAGACGAACAGCCACACACACTCAATTTTATGTGCAATTTAGAATCACAGAACAACCTAATGTACATGGTTTTGGATTTCAAAGTACCCAGAGAAAAGCCCATGATAACGCAGGAAGGACCTGCAAATTCCACACAGAAAGATCACTTGCCCGAGAATCGAACCCAGGACCCTCTTGTTGTGAGGCAACCATACTAATTACTACGTCACCGCATCACCCGTCACCTATCATGATAATGTTAAAATGGCACCACTCAACAGCTGGGAGTAAAATGCTATTATGCATCCTGACAGTGAGGTGTTACACATTCTACATTTATGACATAATCAGGCAGGCCTTAAGCAGGATTCAGTCAATCAACAGTGATAATCTCTCTAAGCCACTGTGGAGTATCCAGTCCAATTCAAACTACGTTTAGTCTAGAAAATGTATAGTAGCTTTTATTGACAAGTCAATTCTTTGAAATATTTACACATACAGTGCCTGGAAAGGGACATATTCATTTTACAAAATTTAGTCGGGGCCAAATCTCTTGGGAATGCGATATTTATTTTTAAGAACCTGATATTTTGACATCCTTATGTAGTAGCCACAGGATGATATGTCATGGCCTCAATATGATATGTTGAGGTCATGACATCCTTTTCTTGTGGCCATGATTTCTTATATATTTCTAACTTTAGAATGTATTGACTGTAATCACATGACCACGGTAGTCGAGATTAGATGTAAAGATTGAGATCGAGATCAAGCCCTAAATGCTTCCCAGGAAGAACTTGCTCACATGCAACAGAGTCCACCTGCACTGCCTCTGGCTCATTTTAGCACGGGAACGCTTCCTCTATAGTTTTCCCAGCCGGACAAATTTAATGGAACATCAGAGCATTGCAAAGGCTTTTTTATGACAATGGCAGATTTTTTTTTTCAAATCAGCCTGTGGCTTTCCCTGCAGACTATAAATATGTCAATTTTTACTGACTGTATTTACCAGGACTGGGTGTCAACAGTGTGAAACTCCACAAATATACAAATGTCTGAGTCATTAGATTATTTCATGTCCTAACTTTGGTAGGATTTCGCATATCCTGCAGGGGCCTTGAGGTATCTAGCCAGCTGCTTTGTTGATGGCAAGGTAAACAAGATTGCCGCAGATTGTCCGATCCAAATTCGGAAGCTTGCAACACAAATCGTCTGGGACGCTGAAATCTCTGTTTAAAGAAAGATTAAACGCTGTTACAATACGAACTGGACTTTTTTTCAGTACGTGGTCATGAAGGTGTGGCTGAATAATCTCCTACGTAATGAACCCATGAGGAACATGACCCTATGCAAGCTCTCTATCCATGGATGACAGCGGCACTTGAACTCCTGGTTATGTTTCTACTGTGGGGCATCCAACAACTTGCCCACATGCCCCTAGAAAACAGCAAGCCATCATGTATGTTCACTCTCCTTAGCTGTTTGTTTGTCTGTTTCTCCACACTGAATCTGAATAGCATGCTTTTCCAGCGTTAGAGGTGCTGCACTAAATCTTATAAATGCACAAGTGGTTAAAGCTCTCGACATCATAACGCACTCTTGCACCCCGTCATGGATTACAGCTGCTGATGGGCAATCTATCGTTATGGCATTACACCGCAAACTGTTCATCTTGTTTTGCGCATGAGAGCCTGTCATCACAAGTACATCCTGATTATTCAAGGGTTTCCATGGCTGCAGAAACACAACCCCACAATTTCATGGTTGGACAAGGACATTACACGGTGGTCAGAATACTGTCAGACGAACTGTCTTTCCAGCACCACTCCTTGTATATTTATCCAAGTATGTGAACTACATAAATCTTCTATCTTCTAGCCAGAAACCAAAGCCATGGAAAAAAATCGATGAGGCACTGGCTAGTGGATTCATCCGTCCATTTACTTCACCTGCTGCATCTGGTTTCTTCTTTGTAGAGGAGAATGATGCTAGGCTGCGCCCCATATCCATCGTGGTTTAAACGCTGTTACAGTGAAATACCGTTATCCTTTCTCTTTAGTTCCTGCCAAACTTGAACAGCTATGTAGCCAAAATCTTCATCAAAGTCAACCTTTGGAATAACTGTAACCTAATCTGGATAACAGATTTGCGTTCACCGTTATAAGGGGCTATAATGAATACCTAGTCATGCCTTACAGGCTGAACAATACCACTGCAGTCTTTCAGTCATTTATCAATGAAATCTTTAGAGATCCTCCATGCCTATGGCATTGCTTACATAGACTTTATACACCAAACCTACCCACAATGTATAAGGCATTTTCATAGTTCGTAATCATAATAAACCACCACAATCAGGGCTATCACATCAGCAGTTATGGGATGTCCATGGATGATTACGAAGTTTTCTGTGGTTTGCGCATTTTTATTATCGATTCCTTTCCAACTACAGCCAGACTGCAGCTCACCTCACGTATTTCATTAAAGGTAAACCCACTTGTCTACCTTGGAATGACACAACCAGCAATGCAAATACTTAAAACTAAGTTCACAACAGCCCCTATACTTTGTCACCCTAAGCCGTCTTTGCCTTTTTTCTCAGGGAGAGGGAGAAAAGGCCACGCTATCTTCTGAAGAGCACAAACGATTGTAGTCTCTTCAGTTTAACACACACAGACAATATTAAGTCTGTGTGTTGATACGTTACATATTACTATAATTATAATAATCACAATACACTGCAATAAAAAATTAAGTTTGAAAATAAAAACAAATAGATAGAAATATAACAAATAAAAAACCGGAGACGCCCTTATTTTTTCCATCGTGTTTGCGGTGCTGAGACAATGGCGGTAATTGCCAGTGATAATTATGGAGGAACGGAGGAGAAAATCATTGGACACGCACTGGAGGTTTTAATGAAATATGAATGTAAATCAGTTTAAAACATCATTTGAATATGGATCAATACCCGAGGTGAGAATATCAATACAATATTGATCTGTTATGCAACCAGTGCAAAGGAGCAATTCATGCGACCTGCAAACATAGTCCACACACTCTCAAACTCTACATCCCCTAGTAATCAAGTAATGACACTAACATTACTTTAGAGACTTGGTCTCCATGGGTTACCGTGAAGAATATGTTCATTGTTGCATATAATGCTTATTTATAACAGTTTAGGATTTGATAAACGCCTCCCCCCCCCTTCCTTCTCCTATGATATCTGCTAACCCATCAGTTTATGACTACTGAAGATTTCTCTTCATCATCATACTCTGACCTACACTTATGTTTTCTCACATCAGCACCAACAAGCTTCACTGACTCATAATCATACATCACATGATCAATAAGGAACAGAACAAACCCACATTATTCACACACACAGCTCTCAATCTAAAGAAAAAAAAAAACCTTGAAATTTCTTACGTCTTCCCAGCCACTCCCGGGTGTGTAGGAGATGACATCCAGAAAGGGGTTGGCCAAGTAGCCCTCATTACTGAAAGAGTAATCCTTCCCACTCATGGTGATGTTACTGAAATATCTGCAAATAAAAAAATAGATAAATTGTGTGTTATTTTTTGTGTGGCAAAAAAACTTTATGTTTAATTAAACTTCAACCAAAGTACCCTAAATATACTATTACATTCATTCATTCATTCATTCATTCATTTTCTTACCCGCTTATTCCCTAATTCAAGGTCACGGGTCTGCTGGAGCCTATCTCAGCGCACAAATGGCCAGAGGCAGGGGTACACCCTGGACAGTTCGCCAGTCCATCACAGGGCCACACATAGACAAACAACAACACACACACATTCATTCCTATGGGCAAATTTAGAATCACCAATTAACCTAACGTACATGTTTTTGGACTGTGGGAGGAAACCGGAGTACCCAGATGAAACCCCCCCCGCAAGTGCAGGGAGAACATGCAAACTCCACACCTTGACAATCAAACCTGGGATCTCCTTGTTGTGAGGCGCTCAATTTTGCCAATCCATGCCTTTATAAAGCTCAGTTTATACACTCCGGGGCATTGCCATTCTAAAATAATGCTTGGCCTTCTAGTTGCGTTGCGATACTGTAACAACTTGTACAATTACACATACATTTGCAGCGCTAGTTTGATAAAAGTCCACAAATCAAGTCAAGTAGGCCTTTATTGTAATTACTGTCGAATGCAACGTGCAATGAGCCGAAATAACACATAGGTTGAATGGTCAAGTGTATCTAGAAGGTTTAGGCTACGTAGTGCATTTAACCTTGATTAGCCATATTCTATAATCAGAAGTTGTACTTTCACACCTACCTCATGGTATGTCGGTGACCTGGTCTAAAGTCAGAACCGACTAATTTCTTGTTTCTCCTATCAGTTATATAGAAATAACAATGGACATAATGAAGCCTAGGGATATCCTTTGTTAACTCGAATTACTAGGTTATTCTGCTTCTTTTTTTTTTTCTTTTTGCCAATAAAAGGCAAGCTGTGATCATGTTAAATGTTATAGACACTCCGTAATGACTGAAAAACATGACCAGACTGGTTTGGATTACAGGGATAACTTGGTCTAAAAATAGAAACCAAGCACCAGTTCCAGAAATCAGAGTAAATATCATGCCTTGACACCCGGAGCCTGTTGGCTGAATGTTAACTTAGACCTACTTCCTCAATGTTAGATTCAATATATCAGTAATTTTCAGAACTTTTTTCTTACTTCATCCTTCCACGAATCCTCTGCGTCCTGTTGCCATCTGTCTGGCAGTTTGTGACAAAGTGTGGCCCGCTGGTAGCGCCGTAATCCTGGCGCAGGGCCATAGCTCCATGAATAAGGACAGAAACACCCCGGGCAATCCGCTTGCGTGCTTCATCTCTCCAGCCCTGAGGCCGCACGGCAAAAAGGCGGCTAGGCAGTCCATTCACACCCAACTCAGACAGTGCTGGGCCTACAGTGAACCACATATGAGATGCTCCAGCCTGCCCAGCAGCCCACGCTGCTTGAAACACCTGCTCAGCCTCCTCCTGGGAGCAGTACAGCAGACGGACCTGGGTAAAAAGAAATGAAAAAAAAAAGAGAGTGTAAGTGATTGCATTTAATCTAACCTTTTTTCGAGAGACACACAGAATGAATATAGACTCAACTGTAAGACCGTCGAAGATCATTCGTGGTGGAAGGACAGAAGATCCAAAATAGGCCAAAAATACGGCAAATTAGAAATAGAGCCGAAAAAGGATACAGAACAAATAAGAGTAAAGAAACATGTGCAAACAGAAGAGGATATTTGCATATGGGTTTCGCAGCTCCAAAGGAGACGAATAATTATGCTCATAAAAGGGGTGTCATGAGCCTTGGGAGAACGATGGGGAGAATCCAAATAAGACCAGTGGGAAATAAAAGGACTATGCCATAACTTCAGTGCCATATTTTCAAAGCATGAAAGGTTTTATCCAGTAGAAATAAAGGGAAAGGAATTTAACTTTTGTCCCATACAGGATTATATACAGTAGAACATATAGTGAAATCTTTTTCTTCACATATTCCATCTTAGTAAGTTGGGGGTCAGAGCGCAGGGTCAGTTATTGTACAGCGCCCCCTGGAGCAGGAAGGTTTAAGGGTCTTGCTCAAGGACCCAACAGTGGCGGACTAGAGTCAGGTCTTCTTTGGCGGTGGTGGTGCTTGAACCCAGCTTGAACCTGATCAACAACTCGGCACCTTAACCATTGGGCAACACACTGCCCGTGACTCAAACTCTAGCTCTCAAAGTTACTAATTACTTACCGAGCCTTTACATCCAAAAAAAGAAACTCAAACCTTTCCTAGATTTGCACAGAGGTGCTTAGTCAAATGATCCTCAGTCCTCCATTTTTTTTAACAGGTTGGCATAACATACAGTAGTGATGTGAGTTTCAGCTCATTATAGTGCGTCACAGTAATCGTTCATCTCAATCCACCAATAACAGACGTCTCCATCGGCTCCCTAATTGGCTCATTGCCAATACTTGAAAAAAATACTCTACTTTGCTTAATTATGACTGAAACTGGGCCACAGAATCGTCCTTTGCCGTCGAATCAATAAAACAATACTTTATAGTGCATTCCATCAAAAAAAAAAGAATCAATAAAAAAATAAATAAATAAAGTCTATTTATTCTGGCTATTAATATACCCTGAACTGTTTGCGTCTCTGCATTAATGTTATCCTGTCTGCTCTGTTTGTGCTTCATTAACGAGATCCATTTCCATTTATCCTGATAACCGGATTCCTCTGCTAATTCATGCTTCCGTATGTACTGTACTTCTTCACTAACGACGATGCAACAGCTCCTCCTTTTCCTGTCAGATTCCCATTAAACAAGGAGTCGGATAAAGGTTACAAAGATGTATTTGATTGAATTACATTTGGAGATTAAAGCCTCTGTATCACGCATTGCAAAAATGAGATGCCGTAAAGAGCAGACAGCTTTGCAAATGACACATAACTACCGTATTGATTATTCATTCATTCATCTTCTTACCCGCTTATACAAACTCCAATCAAATTTACTGGTGTGTCAAGATTTGGCTGTTATTGTCGGTTGCAGGGAGTGTTCCACATTTCCTTGGCTAAAACAGATGCTTACGCTGAATTTAAGGCTCTGTCTGCATATAGCATTCTGGAACATTCATGTGTTAATTAGCACATTGGTAACGAAGCCTTGATTACAGATGTTAACACTACCAGTTTTACAAATGCATCTTGGATAATGTCTTAATCCAGACATACAATTAAAACAATTCTTAGTCTTAATATCCAAATAGGGCGGCGTGGTGGTGTAGTGGATAGGTTGGTCGCCTCACAACAAGAAGGTCCCGGGTTTGATTCCTGGGCCGGGGATCTTTCTGTGCAAAGTTTGCATGTTTTCACCGCGCTTGCATGGCTTTCCTCCGGGTACTCTGGTTTCCTCCCACTGTCCAAAAACATACAGATTAGGTGGATTGGTGATTCTAAATTGTCCATAGGAGTGTGTGTGTGTGTGTGTGTGTGTGTGTGTGTGTGTGT
>JAOTRA010000035.1:14010699-14025028 GCA_026260255.1 Pseudolaguvia tuberculata | reverse complement strand
GACCAAAGAGGAGGTTTATGGATGTGGTGAGGGAAGATATGCAGGTAGTTGGGGTGAAAGAGGCAGATGTAGCGGACGAGGCAATGTGGAAAAGAGTGATCCGCTGTGGCGCCCCCTAACGGGAGCAGCCGAAAGGAGAAGAAGAAGAAGAAGTTATCAAAATGCATAATTATTCCATTATTACTACATTGGAATACGGGTTCATTAGTATTTCAATGGTTATTACATTGTAATAACAGTGCATATTTATTACTAACTGTTTTAATAATTATATGACATTTTTATGATGAAATAACAGGGTGGCAGGGTAGCCCCACAACAAGAAGGTCCCAGGTTTAAGGCGATCTTTTTTTAGCAGGCTAGAAGAGGAATGAATGAATATCAGGTCATAGTTATAACGCTGTAATTACAGTGCATAGCAATTACATAACATGAAATTGCACATTGTAATAACAATGCATAGGCTATTTATTACATTGTACGTTGCATTTAGTGTTTTGTAATTACATTAGTACAACATTTTAATTAACTATATATAGTTATTATTTTTTCTACATAACAGTGATGGTAAAACATTTTTCATTAAACGGAAAATTCTAGACCGAAAAATTTAACCCAGGGACAGTGTTTAATTTTTTAATTGAAAAAAGAGTTTTAGAAATGCTTTTAGCACTTGCTTGGTTTGTCTTTGGAAGCCTAGGTTCCCCTCTGGGAATACATCACTGGTGGGTGACATCAGCAACCAGGATACATAAACGGAGGCATCCAGCAATGTTATGGTGGACTTTCTTTCACCATTTCATCTATTTGTATAGCCATGGAATGGACTGGTGACCTGTCCAGGGTGTACCCTTGCCTCTCGCCCTATTTGCACCAGCAGACTCCGAATTAGGGAATAAGCGGGTAAGAAGATGATTGAATGAATGAATGAATGAATGAATGAATGAATGAATGAATGAATGAAGCACTCTAGTTCAGCTTCCTGCTACCGTTTGGTTCCTTATGATGAAGAGGGCTGAGTATCTAGCCGTGATAGCTCAGGCCCTTGTCATAGACAAGGCTAGACGGAAGGTTTACATCTTCTATCCTAAAGAGCTCACAGATAAAGCTGGGAGTCGGGTTGGAGACGAGCTCAGCTCTTTCTCTACCCATTGGTAGCCTAGACTGTCTCAGGATCTGGAGGCACACGATGCAGCCTATAGCCTTTGACTGAATGAATCCATCCAGATTGTAGAATCTCTCTATTAAGATGATGGAGACAAATATGAATAATGTATGAATAGTTCAACTGTGAATAATTAGTATTATCAGTGACTTAAGTGTTCAGCCTGAATAAATACTTGAATGTACCGAATATGTGTAAAATTAAGAAGGATTTTATTTTTTAATTGTATTAGTATGTTTGATATAAGGTTGATACCTAGCCGGTCGATAAAGCAATTATCAGTGCTGGATATTAAAAAAAAAAATGCAAGTGCGAGTAAGGATGTGTGTGTGTGTGTGTGTGTGTGTGTGTATGTGTGTGTGTGCTTACCATCAAACTGCAAGAAATCTGCTGGGGAAGACATTTAATTTTGATCTCTGACAAAAGGTCAGTTTTGCTCGATATCTTTACAGTTTTAGCTTTAAGAGTGTATAAAAGGTAAGCTGGTAAAAAGGGAACAATATAATAACAATTGTACGTGGCGTAGTGGATAACTCCCGAGCCAGGGATCCTTTTGTGCAGAATTTGCATGTTCTCCCCGTGCTTTTGTGGGTTTCCTCTGGATACTCCGGTTTCCTCCCACCGTCCAAAAACATATTAGATTGATTATTCATTCATTCATTCATTCATCTTCTATTCCCTAATTCGGAGTCACAGGGGTCTGCTGGTGCCTATTCCAGCACACATAGGGCGAGAGGCGGGGGTTTCTTAGACAAACAACCATTCACACACACATTCACACATTGTCTAAACAACAACGCTTAGACAAACAACCATTCACACACACATTCACTCCTATAGGCAATTTAGAATCACCAATCTGCCTAATCTGCATGTTTTTGGATTGTGCGAGGAAACCTCAGTACCCGGAAGAAACCCACGCAAGCGTGGGGAGAACATGCAAACTCCGCACACTTTTGTTTTGAGGCAACCGTGCTATCCACTACGCCACCGCGCCGCCCGTTAGATTGATTAGTTAGTCAAAATTGCCCATAGGAGTGACTGTGTGTGAGTGTTTGCCCTACATGTGTGGCCCTACGATGTCTAGGGTGTACCCCTGCCTCTCGCCCTATGTGCGCTATGATAGGCACTAGCAGACCCCCGTTAGTTGATTTTTGCATCATTGTTATGTGTGTCTGGATTTTGATGCACACATTCCGTAGAACTGCCATCGATTTTTCCCTTTATAAAAAGTTTTGACAAAGTCATTTTAAAAAAGTATGTAAGTATCTGATAAGGTTAAAAAAAAAATAATAATAAATAAATTTTAAAAAATTAACCAGACCTGCCGGTAAAATTCTACATTTCTATATCAAGATGGGTTGTTAATGTTATTAAGAGCCAGAGGGGCAGAAATGGAAGATCAAAGCCAAGTGAACTTCAACACTATCATGTCGCATATTTCAGACTAGCCAAAATGATCGGATTGTTAGCATATAGCTCTATGCATAATGCTCGCTTAGATACATTATTAAAGGGAAAATCTATAGCAGTTCTAAAGTCTGGACATTTTTCTTCCAATAAAAATATCTATTTGGTTTCATTTCTAAACTAATTAATAAACGATAAATCTTCTAATCTGTTTATTATGTAATTCAGGGTGGCCCTGTGATGGACTGGCAACGTGTCCAGGGTGTAGCAAACCCCTCGTGACCCTGAATTATGGAATAAGCAGGTTAGAAGATGAATATCAGGGCAGCGGTGGCTTAGTGGTTAGCACGGTCGTCTCAGAACAAAAAGGTCCCGTGTTCGATTCTCGAGACAGAGGTCTTTCTGTGCATTTGCATGTTCTCCCCGTGTGCATGTTCTCCCCGTGTTTGAGTGGGTTTCCTCCGGGTACGCCGGTTTCATCCCACAGTCCTGAAACATGTACATTAGGTTGATTGGTGATTCTAAATTGTCCATAGGAGTGAATGTGTGTGTGAGTGGTTTACTGGCAACCCGTACCCCTGCCTTTCACCCTATAAGAATTAGGGAATGAATGAATGAATGAATGAATGAATGAATGAATGAATGAATATGGGCTGTGTACATCAAAATCCAGAACACACATAACACAGATACAAAAATCAATTAAGACTTTATTATATATATTTTTTCTTGACATTTTCAATGCATCCGGATAATTAAACATCAAAAGGTAACAGATTAAATAATAAACTTAATAAATACACAGATAAGTTAAAAATGTATATATATATTTATTTATTTTTTGGTTTATTAATGCTCTGTGCTGTTTAAAGCAGCAACTTGGAGCTAAGGAATAGAAACACCCAGGCCACATATGGCTTCCAGTAAACACACTGAACCTTTGCGTTGAAGTTGATTAGTGTTAATAGTCACATTACATTAAAAAAAAGCCTGCTGATGGATTAACACTATCAAGGGTGATAAAACATGTGAAGATCTACTAAATCGTATTGCCTGCTAGAGCAAGAAAACAGACGCTTCTGAAAAGATTCAGCTCGAAATAAATTAGATCACAGCTTTAGAATAAGATTTATTCTAAGGATTATTATAATTTATAGAGATATATCGAGAGAGACAATTCCTATATAATCCGGTGTACAAGTTGCTGGACTGAATTTGTGGCTTTAAAATGATTACAGATGAATTGATTCGTATGTTAGGAAACATGGGGTAAAAACTTTTCGGTCAGAAAAAAAAAAAATGATTGTATTGGGAGGAGGAGACGGGTGGAGGGGACAGGAGGAGGGACAGGGCATTGCTTAGGGCACCGAACAGCATGTTGCAATAGATCCGTTTACGCATAAACCCAGACAAACATGAAGAAGCAGCAAAGAAAAGTATACACACAGGGAGTGCATGCCCTTCCCTGTGATATCACACAAACATGTTTAAAGAACCCGTAGACACCGGTCCTCTCCATGCCGACAGTTTGTCTGGCGCTGAAAGGACTCCGTATACTTACAGGAAATTTTTCATTTGACATCTACAAGTGTATGGTGTATGTATGCATATGCATAATGTTTTCATTGCATTCTCTCTCTCTCTCTCTCTCTCCCGACATTGCGTGGAGAAAAGACTTTCAGTCAACAGCAGTCAAAATCTGTTTGGTCACATGGCAGGACAAAGATGGATGGATATTAAAGGAAAGGATGTGGATAGGGTCACCTCTCCAAGGAGACAAGATTTGAACAGTAGGTAATTACCCGTCAAGCATCCAATTATACACACATGCACACACACATTCACACACACACACACACACACACACACACACACACACACACACAAACGCAAACACATACACACACCTGTACATCACCACTGTTTTACCATCAAGTCAAGGACCCTGCTTATGTTCAGGTCTGAATCAAGGGCAAAGTCGCTTTCAACGAAAGGGGCCACCGGAGCTGTTAAAGGGTGCAGGCCAGATGTCAAAGATTCCAGCCAATCAGCAGCGTCAAACGCTGGCATGTCAGACCTCCTTTTTCTGGAAAGAGCACTTGGAGGAGGGGTCGCACAAAAGGGAAGAGGAAGGGGAGGAGGGGGAGGAGCAGGGTTAGATACAAGAGGCAAGGTATTGGCAGGAGAGGGTGGGAGCTCCAATAAAAGGGAAGAACAAAGCGGAGATGAGCGGCCACTTTCATCTCTCGATTCAGGCTGGGTAGGTTGCAGTTGGTCTGATGGTGAGGCAAGGAAGGTGCCCAAGAGAGTGGTAATGGATGATTGGACTTCTGAAGAGCTACCGTCATCACCTGAAAATACAAGCGTAACAGCAGAAATTATTGTACTGAATCGTAATTTCCTTTTCATAGTGTTGAATAAAAACAACAATTCCGTTATATTCAGGAGTGTCACATGATAAACATGTATACGATGTTAAATAGACAAACAAAATGCTGCAAAACTAACCAGAACAACTAACAGGATCTTCTAAAATGTCATCGATGGACTCATGTGGATCCATCTGGAATGGAAGGGATGGTAATAGTCTTTTTTTTTGTGCACATTACTCATACTGTCTTTCTCTCTCTTTTCTCTCTCTTTCTTTTTAGCTCTTTCTCCCTCACTCCCCCGTACACACCTGTACTCTTTGAATGGCCTCCTGGAGTAGTTCCTCGAGACTGCGTTCAGTGTGGAGTGGTGCTTGCTCTGGGCTAGCTGTAATTTGCATCGGTAGCTCAAAATCCTGGGAGATGTTATCACACGGCTGACAGGAAAACACCTGCTGAGACGTCTGGTGGTTCAACAGATTTCACTTTAAATTTTACCTGGAATATCTCCAAAGCTGATAAACAATTCTGTTGAAACTTAGCTCCAAGATGTGTGTTATTAATATTAGGCAATAAATATACTTGGAGAAAAACAGTTTTTTTTTAACCTGAGTAAATAGCACTTCCTGTTTGTCTGTGCCTAATTTCTGTCCATCACATCCTGAGTCCTGTTGCAGAAACAGATGTAGGGGACTTCCACTTGTCTGCATTTTAGATAAAATACAAATACACAGATTAATAAAGCAACAGCCTTGTCATTTTGTACATATATACATACACACACAACAAACACACACACACACAAATCTGTGTTTTTCCATACCTGTGTAAGTACACCGCGAACTTTTTTTCTGGGTCTGCACCGAATCCTCTCTCTCATCTCCAGTTCCACAGTCAGTTCTTCTGCTGCCTGTTCTGACCTCCTGACAGCAGTGAAAGCCACTGGAGGTGAGGAAGCCTGCAGGTTTGGACTTGAACCCGCAGAAGAACGAGGGGTTGTCAAGTAAGAGGCACCAGTCAAGCCTTCTTCCAACACTGATGATGTTTGGATGTAAATCTGTGATGGGCTACTAGATGGGCTAAGATTAGAAAGTGGAGAAGGTTCTGGAGTCCCATCCAACTGGCAAAGTGAAACAGGTGTTAGCTGGGGATGGGTCATCTGAAAGGGACGGAGCCTCTCCAACAGAGCAGGCTTGGTGCCAGAGACTGGGAGTCCGCGTTTGCGTAACTGCTGCCGGAGTTCTGACACCTATGGCAAACAAACACTTAGAAACCCCCCAAATAACCTTTTCCTAATTCAGAAAGATTACTGATCGATTCTTACTGTTAGGTCATCAAGGTTTGGAGGAAGTAAATCTAGCTTGTGGACAGAGTTTGTTTCTTGGAGGGTACCATTGGTTTGCAAGGAAGCGGGTTGAAGGCAACTTTGAGATCCAGCTCCAGAAATTGCCACTACTGGATTCTCACTGTTAATTAAAGAAATGATGTGGATGTTAGTTATCCCTCAATAATCAACAAATTTAATGGTTCATAGAACGGATATAGCAGCCTGAAGTAAAAGGGGTTAAGGGTCCTGCTTAAAGACATTCAAACAATCATGAAGGGTTTTAACCACCCACTTGAACCACCAATGCCTTACACAGCCTCTAAGAAGAAACACTAATGTCTTCGATTTGTAACTTGGTTATTTTTGTAATTTTTTGGCATATTAGACTGTAGAATCTATCCTTCTGTTTAATGTACCTGGTGGTCACAGGGAGCTGTTGTTGCTGGTTTAGTATCTGCAATTGCAGGAAAACTTGCTGCTGGTGTAACAGATGGGAGTATGCAGGGTTGACCGCCTGAATGTAAGTGTTGCTGTTCTTTTGGGAATTGTTCCCAGAAGTTCCTCCAGTGTTGCCCCTTTGGTCTGGGGGTATGTACTGGTGGTACTTCAGCTTCCTCATTTTAGGCTTACAGTCACGTGTTTTTCGTTGCCGTGGAGGGGGTGGTGTAGATAAAGAACCTCCAATGATGGAATGAGAAGGTGGAGTGTGACATGGAGCTGTCTGGGAAAGCAAAAGACCAAAAAATTAAATATATGATAGTTATGGGAGATAAAATGTCACGAAAATTATATCTGGTTGTGCTGTTTGTAATGGGGCAGAATTAGGTAGGAACAACCCTCTTTCTACCAGTCAACTTACTTTCCTTTGCACCAGTGAAATAGTAATTAAATTAATTTATTCATCTTCTAACCTTCTTATTCCCTTAATTAGGGTTACAAGGGTCTGCTGGAACCTATTCCAGCGAACCTAGGACAAAAGGTTTACACCCTGGACAGGTCTCCAATACACCACATACACTCACACACAAGGAATAAGCGAGTAAGAAGGTGAATGAATGAATGAATGAATGAATGAATGAATGAATGAATGAATGAATGAATGAATGAATGAATGAATGAATGTACAAGTTTTTTGAGCATGGTTTTACAGAGCATGAATTGATGTGGGTAAATATTTTAATATCTTCTGTTACATAAATGTAAATGTAATTGTGGTGCGTGACTGTAACAGTATTCAGGAGATCGGATCCATGATGCAGGGACTATTTTTATTCACACACGTAAAAGGTAAACAGAAAACGAAACCAAACACGGGTAAACACAAACCGAACAAAAACAGAAACAAAACACAAGCTTAATGGGAAAAGTCCTCACGGCACCTACGCTAGACACTATAAACATTAACTCTACGGACATCAGCATTAGCAACACAAACAGAGGAACGGCACTTATCTGAACTTGGTTAAGCACTTAGTAATCCACGACGCGTTGCCTTAAATAATGCGCCGTTGCCCTGACAACCAAATCTCGGACGACAAAGCTAAACAAGGGGAAGGGGCTAAGTCTGATTTCTTACATAACGCCCCCCCCCCTCAAAAGGACGCCTCCTTCGCCCTATGAAACAGGTAACACAAAAACAAAAAAGCAAGATGAAGTCAAAACCAAATATACAAAACAAAAACTATGTAGGCCTGGACTACATTCGGAGCGCAGGTGGGCCTGTAGAGCATACCGAGCGCAGGCGCACAGAATCAGAAACAGGAGAGCCTGCGCAGGAACAGAGCAGGATACAAGGATGTGCGCACAGAGACATAAAGAGACAAGGAAGCATGCACAAAAGCAGACAGACAGGCAGAAATGATAGTCAGAGAGGGTCAGGCACCAGGTAACAACTGAACAGGGAAAGCGAACGAAACAAAGAAATTCAGAGAACGCAAGAGGGAGAGAAACCAAAGCAAGAAAGAGGAACGGGAGAAAAGAGAACACAACCTAATTAGACGGAGACAGAACAAGGGAGCGCGCACAAAAGCAGGCCAGGGAGCACGCACAAAGAGACAAAAGCGGATGAAAGAAGATACAGATAAACGGTAGGTGCCACAGATGAGGCAGAAGGCACAGAAGACGCCACAGATGAGGCAGAAGGAGCGGAAGACGCCACAGACGAGGCAGAAAGAGCCGCAGATAGACCTAAAGGTGCTGCAGACAGAGCTGAAGGTGCCATAGATGGAGCTGAAGGCGGTGCTGATGGAGCTGACGGAGCTTGACTGTCTTGGGACCTCGCTGACTGGAGGTGGCCCCAAGTAGGTCTAGATAACCCAGCTACCATAGTGGGCCCCAACTGACGGTCAACCACATTAGACTTCAGGCGTGGTTGCGATGCAGGGATAACCTCAGACACTTCCAAAGGGCAACTGTAATACCCCCGCACCGACATAAACCTCAGGAGCACTGGACACACACAACCTCTTAGCCTTCAACAGGTAGTGCTCCTCCACCGTTTCGTGGATGTAGACCTCAAGGAGTTGGTCCAGTAAATAATCCACGTCGGTGCGGAGACGTGGATTCAGATCCCAGATGGCATACACTGCACATAACGCGCTGTCGCACAGCAGCATAAACACAGAATGGCACTTGGAGCGATCTGTGATATAAATATGCTTATGTGTTTCACAATTCAAATTAAACGCACCTCACTGGATTGCCGTTAAACCTGTCGGGATGGAGTGAGTGGCACGTGCCCTAGTGCGTCCAGCTGAGCACGTAGTGGGTGAAGCGTCTTCATGTGAGATTGTAGCGCAGCAGAGAGTGGTTTACGTCCACACTCGCAATCTGCGCGTGTCCCACTGGATCCTTTTTAGGCGGATTATTATGTAACAGTAATCAGGAGATCGGATCCTTGATGCAGGGACCATCTTTATTCACACACGTAAAAGGTAAACAGAAAACGAAACCAAACACGGGTAAACACAAACCGAACGAGAACAGAAACAAAACATAAGCTTAATGGAAAAAGTCCTCACGGCACCTACGCTAGACACTATAAACATTAACTCTACGGACATCAGCATTAGCAACACAAACAGAGGAACGGCACTTATCTGAACTTGGTAAGAACTTAGTAATCCTTAATAATCCGCGACGCGCGTACCCTTAAATGATGCGCCATCATCCTGGCAACCAAATCCCGGCTGACGACGCTAAACAAGGCGGAAGGGCTAATTCCTTAAAGTGACATGGCAACGGAGTTCAATGTTAAACCTGGGTAGCTTAGATGCAGAAAAAAATCCATTGGTAATATCAGGTTAACAAGTAAATATTCTCAAGTTTACTTATTGTTAGAAAATTTGTCATGTAACCAGATAAAATTCCACACATCCGGGTGCTTATTATTAAAGTGCTTATCCAGTGCATTCAAGCATTTCATGTCCCGACCCCAATCATGATGCGAGTCTGTACCTTTGGCAGCAGCGACGTCTGAGAGGACACGAACACTCCTTTGGGTCTCTCACTCATTGCCATGGAGGTTGACCCTGTCTCATTCATGGTCACTGACTCTGTGATGCTCTCAGTTCCTGGGAGCAAAGCTGAGCCACACTGTTGCAAGATAGGGAAAAAACCCTAAAAATGAGTTTGCTATACCAGAGTAAACCATAACTTGAGTTACACATGAGACTTAGACATTCATTCATTCAATCATTCATCTTCTTATCCGCTTATTCCCTAATTCGGGGTCACGGGGGTCTGTTGGCGCCTATCCCAGCGCACATAGGGCGAGAGGCAGGGGTACAACCTTGGACAGTTTGCCAATCCACCGCAGGGCAACACATAGATGAACAACCAACCACTCACAAACATTCACGCCTATGGGCAATTTAGAATCACCAATCGACCTATTATACATGTTTTTGGGCTGTGGGAGGAAACCGGAGTACCTGGAAGAAACCCACGCAAGCGCTGGGAGAACATGCAAACTCTGCACAGAAAGATACCCGGCCCGGGATTCCAAACTGGGACCTTCTTGTTGTGAGGCAACCGTGCTGACCACTACGCCACCGAGCCGCCCAAACGTAGACATGTTAATCAAAGAAACGTAGTTCACTATATAAGGTGTAAACCCATACAAGCATGGAGAAAACATGCATACTCCATACAGAAAGACCTCTACCCTGGGGTTTTCTTTCTGTGAGGAAACAGAGCTAACCACTAGGCCACTTAATCTACAGGTAAGAATAATTTTTTATCTGGGCACTGCGATGGACTGGCGACGTGTTCAGGATGTGTCCCTGCCTTTTGCCCTATGTGCACTTGGATAAACTCCAGCAGACCTCTTTGACCCAAAATTATAATAAGTGGGTTAGAAGATTACAATTACAATTTTTGGCCACTAAATGAAGAAGAGGACAGAAGTTCTTTACTAAGAGGTACCTGGACATCGCTTTGGCTATGGTTGAGAGGCATAGCAACGGGTGACGCATCACTCAGTGACTGATCACTGCTCAAACCAGAAGACAGAAAGAGGCTGGAAGTTTGGTGTGCCCCGAGTTGCTCGGGAGACGTAGAAACAGACGAGGAGATGTCATCTTCGAAAACATCTGAGGGTAAGAAAAAAGAAGTAGAAGTATTACAAAATAATATCAGAGAATTGGTCAAACATGAATGACGCTGTTAATTGCAGTTCAATACTACTTCATTGATGAAAAGTGATCAAATACAGTGATGATTGATATAAAAAATCTATTTATAAGCTGGGCAGCGTGCTAGCGTAGTGGTTAGCACAGCAAGAAGGTCCCGGGGTCTTTCTATGCAAAGTTTGCATGTTCTCTCGGCGCTTGCGTGGGTTTTCTCCAGGTACTCTAGTCTCCTGCCACAGTCCAAAACAAGCACATTGGGTTGATTGTTGATTCTAAATTGCCCATAGGAGTGAATGTGTGTGATTGTTCGTCTATGATTGGCCCTGCAATGGACTGGCAACCTCTCTAGTGTGTACCCCTGCCTTTTGACCCCGAATTGGAGAATAAAGATGAATGATAGAAGATGAATGACTGAATGAACCATCAAATGTCCCCCTGAAGTGAATGTGTGTGTGTGTGTGTGTGTATGTGTATTGCAAGGGTTATTACTCACTATTTTCGAATGGTATAATGTGTTTCTGAAGTATCTCAAGAGACCCAGATCGCCTCTGGATCTTCTTACTGACATTTTCGACCAGACGAGCCTTCTTCTGTCTCTGGGCATTACTGCAAATCTTGTCTAGGAAGAAAAGCAATTAAAGGGAATGCACACCGTTTAATCAGCTATATGTGTTATTCAAAAAAAAAAATCTAAATCAACCGGTAATTGGGACTAATGAACTAATTGTATGAAAGCTATTATTCGATTTTTTTTCTCCTAAAGTAATTTCTTGTTACTTTAATCAGCTTACTGCCTACCTCTAGTAGGGTGTACCCATAGGAGAATAAATCAAGTAAACAAATGACAAATCACCTTGTACAGATTCAGCAGTCAGACCACTAGGGGGCGCCTTCAGAGAGGTGCCATCCACTGTCTTCCGCTGAAACAGTTAAAAATCACACCATTTGCAATAATACAAACTAAAATAAACTATCACATATCATATGATTAGCCTGATCCTTTGAAGGTTTTATTGAAAAATAATGTCAGCTTAAATACTCCTACAAAGACAATAAAATCTTTTCCATTCTTAAAAAAAATTCTATTTTCAATTTTATTTGTCACAAACAATACAATGTTTTTCTTCTGGATGTGGTGAGGGAAGATATGCAGGTAGTTGGGGTGAATGAGGCAGATGTAGCGGACAGGGTAGGGTGGAGAAGAATGATCCGCTGTGGCGACCCCTAACGGGAGCAGCCGAAAGGAGAAGAAGAAGAAGAATACAATGTTTTTCTTCGCATATTGTATTTTGGAGGCTCAGGGAGGTCAAAGCAAAGAGTCAGCTATGGTGCAACGCCCCTGGAGCAGGAAGAGTTAAGGAGACGCAATAGTGCTACATTAGCGGCGGTGGAGCTTGAACCTGGCTTTTCATAGTCACCCGATAAAAACTCTTCTTCTATTTTTTTCTATTTTATTCTGTTGTTGAAGAATATTAATTAATTCATTCATTTATTTATTTATTTAAAAACATACACATTGCTTTCCCCACAATCTTTTCATTTATGGCTTGTTAGTCCACTCTACCCTTTGCAAACCTTGGCCTTGTCCTCCATACTCACATACCTCCATACTCTAAAGTCTGAAATACTGAGGATAATCCTGCCAGGATTTTGAAGTACGCATCATATGCAGAAGTGATCATGATCATGATCCAACTTTAGTGGATCAACTACTCCTGAATTAAATTTCTACTGGCTGTAACCAAATTATTCGAATGTACTTAACGTGTTTTGAGAAGGAATAAACTGTTGTAATCATTCGTTAGGGTCGGCGCAGTGGATAGCACAACAAGAAGGTCCCAGGTTCGAATCCCGTGCCGATATCTTTCTGTGCGGAGTTTGCATTTTCTCCTTGGGTGCTTGCGTGGGTTTCCTCCGGGTACGCCGGTTTCCTCCCACAGTCCAAAAACATGCAGATTAGGTCGATTGGTGATTCTAAATTGCCCATAGCATAGGAGTGAATGTGTGTGATGTGTGTAGGTTGTTTGTCTATGTGTTGCCCTGTGATGGACACATCTGTACTGTACCACCGCCTCACGCTCTATGTGTGCTAGGAGAGACTCCAGCAGACCCCTGTGACCCCGAATTCAGGGATAAGCGGGTAAGAAGATGAATGAATGAATGAATCATTCATTACAACTGTTTAGAAAAGTGGGTGTGCAGGTAAAGTGTCCACAAACTTTTGGCTATATAGAGTACCTTCTTTTTGATCTTTTGAACAGCCAGAATTTACTTTATGTCAAATCTTTAAACAAAATAATGCCACTTATGATAATTATAATTATAAAACTGGGTGGCGCGGTGGCGAAGTGGTTAGCACGTCGCCTCACAACAAGAAGGTCCCGGGTTCGATTCCCGAGTTGGGGGTCTTTTTGTGCAGAGTTTGCATGTTCTCTCTGGGTACTCGGGTTTCCTCCCACAGTCCAAAAACATGTACATTAGGTTGATTGGTGATTCTAAATTGCCCATAGGAGTGAATGTGTGTGAGTGGTTGTTCGATTGTGTGTGCCCTGCAATGGACTGGTGAGCAATGCAGGGGTACACCTATCTGCGCTGGGATAGGCTCCAGCAGACCCCCGTGACCCCGAATGAGGGAATAAGATGATGAATGAATGAATGAATGAATGAATAATAATAACAACAGTAATAATTTTTTTAAATAATTTAGTATTTGCTACACATTAAATCAACATAAAACATTTTATACGCTTGTTTTTTTTATTTATTACCACCACCAATATGTGTGCCTATGTGCTTCTTGCTTATGTTGTGTCCCATTACTCACCCCGATGTTATTGGCCTCTTTCTCCCCTACTTTGTCAGAGCAGGAAGCCTTTATGCCTTCTAGCCAAAAAAAAAAATAATAATAATTAATGAAAGAATGAGGCTAAGGTCATGAGTCTTATAGCACTGCAGGGAATAGACTGCTGACTGGGATGATATAAATTAGTCTATATTTCCAGGCTGTAATAGTGATATTTTGAGTAGATAAGAGAAGAAGCACACAGTGATAATCAAGTAAAACACTCACCAGAATCTGCACTTAGCTCTTTCTGTTGTCTGCGATTCTGGATTCGTAACTGCAGAACTGAGAAAAAAAAAAAAAAAAGGCATGACAATAAATCGAGACTTATTACAGAAAAGTGATGCACTTGTTGTGCTTAATCAAACTGATAAACCATGTGTAGAAGCTGAGCGGTGCAGTGGCATAGAGGTTAACACGGTCGCCTCACAACAAGAACGTCCTGGGTTTTCTCAAGGTACTCTGGTTTCCTCCCACAGTCCAAAAACATTAGGTTGATTGGTGATTGATTGCCCATAGGAGTAAGTGTGTGTGTGTGTGTGTGTGTGTGTGTGTGTGTGTGTGTGTGTGTGTGTGTGTGTGTGT
>JAOTRA010000035.1:13996562-14007926 GCA_026260255.1 Pseudolaguvia tuberculata | reverse complement strand
TGTGTGTGTGTGTGTGTGTGTGTGTGTGTGTGTGTGTGTGTGTGTGTGTGTGTGTGTGTGTGTGTGTAGCCCTGCAACCTGTCCAAGGTGTACCCCTGCCTTTCACCCTATGTGTCATGGGAAAGGCTTCAGGAGAGTCAGGGAATAAGTGGGTTGGATGAATGAATGAATGAATGAATGAATGAATGAATGAATGAATGAATGAATGAATGAATGAATGAGGAAAAATTACTCTGAGACATTTTGAAACAAACCATTAAGTTACTATTGCTCCCGGAGGTTTAAAAACATAACTGATTAGTAAACTTCCCCTTAGATTATTAATCAGTAGTGCATTCGAACCCATTCGGGGGCTTAAATACACAATGAGGCATAAAATAGATTCATGATTACAAAGCCAATGCATTTCTGTGTAACATACCAATGGAGTCGAATCTATAGTCTGATTCCTCACGTACCACTTTTTTTTTTTTTTTTATCATTTTGAATTTGAATAACACACACACACCACACACACACACACACACACACACACACAGATGGTTGATAACCAATAAACATTCGACCAAAGCCCTTCACTTCCATACTATCTCTTCGGTTGCGGTTTACATGGGGTTACATGCTTAGGATCAGTGTTAAACTTTGGTCTTAGTGCTTACCTGAGCGAAATTTGCTCCGGATGAGCAGCGACCTCTCAGAGGCCAGCAAGGTCATGATGGACAGTGTGAGCCAAAAGATGAAAAATAGGGAGGTCGTCCTGTGCAGCAGGTATAAAAGATGGTTTTTGATGTTCTCTGTAATGACGAAGAGATAAAGGTTACTTTACACTGACTAACACAGCACCACACACCCCCAATCAATTAGTAAAACTTTATGATTGAAATACATCAATATATATATATATATATATATATTCCATCATCTACAGTACACCAGGGAGTAGATATGGTTACACCAACCAACCAGAGTGTATAGGCAATAGGCAAACATGTAGGTTAAAGCAGAATTGTGAAATTACAAGCCTTAGTCAATACCGACTTCCTAGTTGGAATATTCATTTTTTTCTCTAAAAATACCATTAGGATCTTTGCAGTTTCGGATATTCACACTCACATAAAATACAGATGTAACCATGATTCACTTCAGATAGAGAAATTAAAAAAAAAAAAAAATGTTAAAAAGGATACTCACAGAAAAAAAGGCTCTGTACTGTCCTACCACTGGAGTGACCGATGCCAAAGAAAGAGTAAGAGAGCGAGAGAGAAAGAGAGAGAGAAACCCAAAGGACGAGGCAAAGGAATTCAGATGCATTTAGTAGTGGTAACTTTCATTCCAGACTTTTTTCTTCTCCTTCTCCTTTAAAGATCTTCCGAAGGTGTGTGTGGAATCACCAGAGTTGAGAGTTTGTATCTCTTTTCTTTCTCTCTGAACTTACCCTGTCCGCTCTCTCTCTTTCTCTCTCTCGCTCACTGGACGAGGCTGTGCCAACTGTGTTGAGCTGTCAAACAAGCACCCTGAATCCTCCCTCCCCCATCAACACCCCTGAACCGACCCCACCCCCTCTACACAAACCTTAGGACTGACACACACACACACACACACACACACACACACACACACACACACCATTTTATTTGTTGACTGATTGATGCGGAAGTGTGGAGACTCCATGGCTTCAATCATTGTTCGACGTAACACTTACACACCGATTTGTGAAACATTCATTTAACAACACAGAGGGAAAAAAAAAAGTTCTGAGAGTTCAGTGTGTGTCCAAAGTTTTTTCATGAGGTTCCATTGACAACATTTGTCTGAGATATATGAGACAGTGTGTGGTTTTTATATCTTTATAGACATCCACTGTTGGAATCATTGGGCAAAAAGTCTGGTACACTAGCTACCTACTAATGTAAAGTTGTTTTTTGTTTAACGTAAAGCATTGACATAGTAGATAGTTAAGTATAGATGTGTCTTTGTGTGTATTGGAGAGTAAGAGAGATACCACGGCTGATTATTGATTACTAGTTGAGAAAACATATATGGTTTTATTTATTAAATAATTATCTGAGATTGAGTACACACACACACACACACACACACACACACACACACACACACACACACACACACATATATATATATATATATTAGCTGCGAAGCATACTGTGAATCAATCCAGCAATTAAAGTGTGTGTGTGTGTGTACGCGCATGTGCGAGTAGCGAGTAGGTGGGTGAGGGGGATGGGAAGTGTGGTCATTAAAGCACCACCTGTTCAGTCACTTTGACAGGCATGTCAGTGTGCGCTGCTGCATCAGCAGGTCAGTGGACGTATGTGTTAGGGTGGGGAGTGGGGGGAGGGGGGGATAGAGACAGATAGCCCAAGATGGTGGATGAGAGGAAGTGGGTGAACGCATGAGAAAGAGAAAGACAGAAAGACAGACGAGACAAATGGATCAGAGAGGAAGAAGAGAAGGGGTGATAGAGGAAGAGAGGAAGAGAGAGAGAGAGAGAGAGAGAGAGAGAGAGAGAGAGAGAGAGAGAGAGAGAGAGAGAGAGAGAGAGCACACTGGGGTGCAGGAAGTTCAATCCTAATAATTTTATGCAGATTGTAAATATAGAGCTCCAGACTGAAAGAAGCAGATGCTGAGGCATGCATGCAGAGCATCCAAACGAGCCAAACATCAGTCAAGTATCAAATTCGGATGAGGCGAAATAAAATATACTGGTTGGGGTGATCATGGTGGACAAATGAAGTTTCTGGCATTCGGGTTAAAATGCTCTTTGTGTGAAGGTCCACAGCTTTGTTGACTGGACTGGACTGGACTGCACAGTAATGACTCACACAAACACCATCACAGTTACACCTTCAGACCTTAAAGGAAAATGATGTAATCGCTCACTCCATCGTCATGTAGCTAAACCCCCCCTGACCCACACCGCCTCCGCCTTTTGGGAATCCCTTTCTGATTAACACCTGTTACACTCCTTTCCCCCAAAGCTCTCTCCTCCTCCTCCTCCTTCTTCTCCTCCACCACGCTCAGATCATTGACTCCTGCTGTTTATGTAGTTTGTTCTTGGGTATAGAACAAACTAGGTTTGGCAAATGTGTAATACCACAGTATGGGGCAAATTTGTTCGTCAGTGTATCACCATTGCAGGCTTCATTAAACAGAATACAGCATACGGTTAAAGTAGTTTCATTTGTTGAGCTTGAACAGAGAAAACTGGAGTGAGTTTGCCACCCAGTGGCTGCATAGTGTAATGACAATCGATTCACAATTCAGAGCAAGGTCTTGATTGGCTGTCTGAGATGTTTAGGTAGAATAACCCCAACATAAAAAACGATTCACCTTACATTCATATAGTTGATATAATGCAGTATGAGTCGCCATGTTAAATGGTTCCAATGTCAAAATTATAGACATGAAAATCAAATGAATACGTAGAAACCGAAGATATCAAATATGTACTAATCAAAAGCCGGTTTGCTAATAAGGAAAGGATACCATTAATATTTGAAACAAATGGAAAACACATTCTACTGAGCAAAAAAATTATTAAATAAATAAAAATAAGTCTTAATGTACATGCAAGATAAATAATAATAAAGACAGAGTTACTAACAGAATCCCACCCGGGTGATGCTGTTCCTCATACAGTCTGCTGTCTTTTGAAGATGCTGCCAAATGGAGCATAGACCAAAGGCACATCTGGGGTGTGTGCCCACAGCATGTGCATGCATGTCTCTCGCTCTATCACACAAATACACACGATTGCCTATCATCAAGAATTAGGATGGTATATAAAATAATACCAATATATTTCTTTCTTTCTTTCTTTCACACACACGCACACGATTAAAGAATAATGAATAGGCTGGTCTGACTTGGCAGTATATAGTGACCCCTATAACCACACAGTAAAAGGCCTGGACTATAACTAGCTGTATGTGGATGTGGTGGCCCAGTGGTCATCGTGTTGTTCGATTCCCAGCACCACCAAGCAGCCACTTCTGGGCCCCTGACCAAGGACCTTAACCACCAATTGTTCAGATGTAAAGAAGAGATTTGGTGTCTCCCAAATGCTGTGAATGTAAAACGGTTAGCAAGTAAAATGACGATTATTAGGCATTATTATTAAAAATCAAACACTACATGAACAATAACCGTTTTTACATTTTATTTTAAGGCATTTTATTGAAATATGAAACCGTGTGACAGAGACGATGTATGTTTATAGATGTATGCATGTGTGTTAATAGAACCAAAAGTCATTGAAGTGCTCGGTGTGACCGAAGACATATAATATGGAGAATACAGAATACAAGCTTTCCTGCACTCGTTTGTCAAGAACATCCGTTTGCTTATTCTTTATAAAATAATCATCATTTGTAATGCTTATAAACTTTTTGGACTAATACACTTTTAATACATAGCACCGTGGCAAAATCTTTCGATTCAGGAAATCCCACTATTTCAGCAGAATTACCGCAATCCCAGAAGGAAATATTTTGGAGTAGCTTTTTTTGGAGCTCCTTTGAATATTTGCATGCAGTCCAGTGATGCTTTAGCAGAATACACTGCCTGCATGACTGCTCAGAAGAATGGAGAGAGAGAGAGAGAGAGAGAGAGAGAGAGAGAGAGAGAGAGATAGAGAGAGAGAGAGAGAGAGCAGTCAGCATGCATACTTTAATTAAAGTGTGCAAATATTCAGATTGTGAATTATATACGAGATACACGCTATATAGTTTTAAATTAACCCTATGGGGGTATTAGACCCAGGATGATCTTTTGTTATTTACAGGGAATATATTAGCATATTACACCGTATAGTTATTCTGCTGATGTACATTGTTTTTGGGGTTTTTTTGGAACTTAAACTCAAATCAAGAATATGATATTAACTTAAAATAACCAAACACTATTTATATACACACACACACACCAACACTGATTTTTAACGCTATATACATTATACTACTTATGTTATATCAAACTGTGTAACAAACCTAAATAAGCAGTGATTTTGCTAACACTTCGGAACTTACTTCTATGGCCACATCAACTTATAAGCTGATGGAACAACAGGCTGAGGGGAGGAACCTTAAAACGCTTTCACAGTGTCTATTATTCAAGAAGGAAAAGAAAAAAAAAAAAAAAAAAAAGCAATAAGAAATTTAAATGGTGAAAGATTTCTCAAGGCACAATAGTAAAAAAATATGTACAATTCCTATATAAATGATGGACACCGGAAAGAACACCACGGTTCGACTCTAGACCTCTGTCAACCACACAGGTTTTTCCTCGACACACACCATGCATTTGCGAGGAATCTGAAATTGCAGACCAAGCACTAATCAGGAGTTTACAGATCTAGTTATCAGACCTTCACAGCAAAGTGGTTCATTTTAAATTTAGTAAATACAACGTTCCAAATGGATTAAAGTAGAACAAAAAGTATAACAAAGCCACGGCCGTATCTAGCTATCTATTTAAGTGGACGAAGGCGCCATTTTTGATGAACGTGTAGTAAAAACATAACTGCTAATATTTAATTGAAGAAGCTTTGTTGTAACGTTTCTGTGTTCATTCTCCTCCAGTGTCGTTGTCAGACTCGGTCTCATTCATTTTCGAGATGTACCACTCTGCGTTTTCCTCCGGTTGCCCATGCATACCTACAAGTGAAACGTCTTCAGTTTCTGCCTTTCTTTTTGAGTTCATCGCTTCCTGCTGCTGACCCTGATGTTTGCGCTTGGTGTGCCGCCGCAAGGTGTTACGCTCAGCAAAACGCATATGGCATAACAGACACTGGTAAGGCTTTTCACCTGTGTGCACCCGCTGGTGCCTTGTCAGCTCTGCGGCTTCCCGAAAACGCCTTGGGCAAAGCTGGCACTCAAAGTTCCGCTCACCTGTATGGATATGCTTGTGTCGCTCCAGATGGCTGGAGCGTTTGAAAGCCTTGCCACAAAGCTGGCAAACATGTGGTTTCGTCTGTGAGTGTGTGATGGAGTGGCGTTCCAGGTCTGAGAGGAAGTAGAAAACCCGTGGGCAGTACTGGCAGTAAAGAATGCGTCGTGGCCCTAATGCCTGAGGATCCTGGTTTTTTGAAGGGTTGCTGGGAAGCAGTGAGGAGTCTGGGCTAGAAGGGGACAATGTAGACTGGAGCGAAAGATCTTCGTTAGAGATTCTGTCCATTGACACAGACTCTGGCTCTGAGACTGGTAACAGCTGGTCAGAGTCGCTGTGCTCCTCCAGTGGTTGAGTTGCCTCGGTATGAGATGACAACTTAAAGGCTGGAGATTTGTCAATGCATTTGGGTCGCTTTTCATTTTTTTGTTCAGCAGATACTGCTAATCGGAGCAGAGCTTCCTGGAATGAAGTGGGCATGTCGGAGCATGTGTCAGTTATCGGCTGTTTAGCCAGAATTGCAGAGGTCCCAGTAGAAGTGCTGGAGGAAGCAACAGGTGAGGTAGGGGCAGCAGAATAATTACAGGATTTATTTTGACCTGAGAGATTTGAAGCAGTTGTACAGGAGACAGGTTCTGAATTGGAGACAGGTGGATTTGACGATGAAGGAACTGCAACAGATGATGGGGAAGAAGCAGAAGAAAAATGTCCCGCTTCAGGAGATGAAAGGACAAGTACAACAGGGGCAGACTTCGTGTCTGAGCTCAGGGCAATGGGTAACGACAGAGTCACCGGTTCAGAATTAGCATTAGATGCTGACGTTGTAAGCGTTTGAAGGTGTGAGGGTGGAAGAAGGAGGATGGGAGTGTTTGATTTAGTGTTACTAGGCATAATCTTTATAGAAAAGGAAGGCAAAGAAGTGGATATTGCCGGCAACTCAGTTGACCCGGTCTCATCAGTGGTACCGTCGGTAGATTCTACCACTGATGCTAATGTGGTCTGGGAGTCCTCCAAATTTACATCTGGAAGAAACAACTCTTGCTCAGAGTCTGCATCGGGAAAAGCTGAAGTCATTTCGGCGTCAGTCATTGCAACTCCCGACTCATCATAGGCAATCAAGGGCAATTCGGAAAGATCTAGCTGGGGAAGTTTTTGACCGTCTGAAGTAAGTGTGTAGGGGATACCTTGGTCATCTATGAGTAGTGTGTCCTTTGGATCAGGACACATGACTGAGCCGTATGTTGATGGTATGGCTACATGTGAGGAGGAGGGACACTGGTCCCAATTTTCTATGTGAAAGTTGTCCATATGTTCATGTTCTAAGTCAGACCAAGAATCTTCATCATTCTCGTCTTGCTCCGCTTCAACACAAGGGTCATCCTTGACTTCATCTACCTCCATTATTAAAGAAATCGGGCCTTCAGAATCTAAAACCTCTTTAAACTTTTCAATATTATCCCTGACGTTCGCTTTTGGCAGGCTTAAATCCTGTACTGCATAGAGCTCACCCTGTCCCTTGGTTTCTTTAATGCTTGTAACAGCTTCAGGCATTGCTACATCCCATTTTGTCTTGTTTTCATAACACAAGACTGGAGCGGAACTGTTGCACACCTCATAGTGTTCCGTCCATTTTTGTCCAAACAGTCTCTAGTCTTTTAAAATGTCTCAGACTTGGTAACAATTGTAAGGTCCTGTATCTTCACCTCTGCTTTGGTAAGGTGTCTGAATTGTACTTATTATTAGAATTTCTTAGAGGGGATTGTCGGTGAAGGTTCTTCACAGAGCATTCGCTGGATAAGAGGTTAGAATTGAAATATATCGCTTTGGTTATTGGTTCATTCATTTCTGATCAAATGGTGGTAAGCCTGATGCCAAGGGGTCAGTTGTGAAGTCTGTTGGCTTGGTGTGGATTCAGACATGCTGACATTTGATTAAGTGAACAGAATTGTTGTCCAAAACTAAATTAGAGGCATGCGATCACACTCAAAACTTGCTCCACCATGGTCACAACCAATATCACCCTATTAAGGTACTCCTGAGACAGAATGGCGATTTGGTTTTCAGATCAAAATTCCACAATTCTACATGACATTACCTACTTTTGACCTTTAGAAGTCTTTTTAGATGGCCATAGTCCTGAACAATATCCTGTGATGTTTTATATAAGAATATGCTAATTTGGATCTTAGCGTAGCAAAAGAGCGATGACGTCACTTGATGCGAACTTGTTACTACCTGAGAGTTTTCTTCCAAATCCACTTCTATTAACCAAACATATATAACCTCTTTCTCCACTGGTGAACAAAAAAACAATTTGTCTTCATCCTCATCACTGCCAATGGAAAAGGTTATTAATCTGTAAAACAGCAAAAGGAAGAAAAAATATTAAGTTTCATAATTACAACTTTTAACAATTGGTGTGAAATTCTATTTATCTAATATATTTATACTTTTGCTGTGCGAGGAAACCGAATTTTACAGAGAAAGCCTACACAAGTGCAGGGATAACGAATCCACACAGAAAGACCCCTTGCCCGGGAATCGAACCCGAGACACTCTTGCTGTGAGGCGACTGTGTTAACCACTACTTCACTGCACCACCTCACATACACATACACATACACATACATATATATATATATATATATATATAAGCAAAAAAATACGAACCACCGCAGGTTCTCAATAACATTAATATAGCACATATTCATTCATTCATTCATTCCTCTTCTTACCACATCACTGGGTTTGCTGGAGCCCATCCCAGTGCACATAGGGTGAGAGGCAGAGGTACACCCTGGACAGATCGCCAGTCCATCCCAGTGCCAAACATAGACGAACAACCACTCACACACATTCACTCCTATGGACGATTGAGAATCAACAACTAACCTAACGTACATGTTTTTGAACTGTGGGAGGAAACCGGAGCACCCAGAAGAAACCCACGCAAGCGCAGGGAGAACAAGCAAACTCCGCACAGAAAGATCTCCGCCAAGGAATTGAACCCGGGACCTTCTTGTTGTGATGTGACAGTGCTAATAACTACGCCACCGCGCAGCCGTGTTATTATTATATCTTGTTAAATTTTAAGTATCAATATAAAATGATCATTAAATCAGTTTGTTTAATTAGTGGTTATACCATGTTATAACTTTACCAGCTATATCCTGTTCACTGATACCGTAACTCCAGAATCGATCCCCGGCCCACAGGCAAGGAGCTGTAGGCACAACCTTAATGCCCCCCAAAAACACACATGTTTAAACACTATTTAATATCTGGGGACATTTAGCCAATTCCCCTAGTTGATAGTTTGGAAGGTAGAAGAAAACCACAAAGCCTATAGAAAACCTGAACTAGTAGTAGCATTTTGGTAGACGTCCTTATCCAGAGCGATCAAAGCCAATACATTAACCACTTACACCCTTCCAGAGACAATGCACCGTACAGCAATCTCCAGCATGGTGCCTCAATGTACCCCAATAATTTGCACATACACATTTACTCAAACATCATTCATTCATTTTCTAACACACTATTCCCTAATTCGGTGTCACAAGGGTCTGCTGGAGCCTTCCCCAGAGCAAAAGGCAGGGGTCCAACTTGGACATGTCGCCAGTCCATCGCAGGGACAAATACACACACGAACGTGGATTCACCAATGCACAGACGTACATAGATTCACCAATCAACCTAATGTACAGGTTTTTGGCCTGTAGGAGGAAACCGGAATACCCAAAGAAAACCCATACAAGCGTAGGGAGAACATTTCCCCGGGTATCGAACCGGGGACCTTCTGACCACTACGCTACCTTTAAAGGAAAAGGGATTCAATTTTTCTCACATACATGATTATACAGAGTACAACATATAGTGAAATGTTTTCTTTGCATATCCCCATCTTAGTAAGTTGGGGGTCAGAGTGCAGGGTTAAGGGTCTTGCTCAAGGACCCAAAAGTGGTGGACTTGAACCCAGGTCTTCTTGGTCTACAGATCAACAACTCGACACCTTAACCAATGAGCAACCTTAACACAATTATTAAGATCTTTTATAATGTACTCATGATTTGTAATTAAAAAAAAATCACCTCTGACATCACTTTCTGTTTGCTGATGAGGAGCCTTCAAGTTGGTAGATGGTGCCAAGACCCAGGGACACGACATCTATGAAAGGAAACGTCTTTATAGCAACTTTCATATTTCCCATACATGTCCTATTAAAATCATGGGAAAGTGCATACGTTTAGAATCTCACAAGCCGAACAAGCCTGTTGTGGTAAGTTTTTGTATTAGTTACACATTAGTTACATATAAGTCCAGACTTTTTTTTTGGTGGAAAAATCTGCAAACTTCAAGCTTCTCAGCTTCAACACTTGTAATAACACAGGCTGTCTTTCTGGTAGTTCCATCTGTAACTGTGTTTTCATGATCAATAATTGATTAATAAACGATAAAAGCTTGTAGTTAATATATTCGGTTTTATAGGAGAGTTAAAAGATAACGGACCTAAATACATGTATAGATTGACACCTACGCGCCGCGTAGGAATATGATACGTACTACCAGTTTAGCTTGCCTTAGCTACTTTACTTCTATTGAATAAACAAGGTGCATGCATCAGTCAACGCCTCCCGGGTCCAGGGTTTGACCAGAGTCAAGCTCTGTCCCCTACCAAAAAAAAAAAACCGTCCTGCTGGAGGAAGCGACACGGGCACGAACGGACGCCATTACATCGAGTCAGAGGTCCGAGTTGAAAGAAAAAAAATTAGCCTACCATTCTTTCTTTGATCTTGTGACGCTCGAACCCGTGTCGCTAAGCGCGTTTAATTCGTTGCATAAGGCAAGCACAAGTAAAGCTTTGCTTCCTTTCTTTCATTCCGCACTGTAAGAAGAGACTCCGAGCTCGGACCCGCGACCAGCCATTTTCTGCATACCGAGGGTTCGAACCGGTGACACCGTGCGCAAAACACTGCTCGCTTACAAACCATTTTTTCAAACTTTCTCGAAACAACAATATTTACACAATGCTGCCGGTTAAACGAGCCTCTCCATACATCACCCTGTTACCGAAGCCCCTGCAGTGACACTTCCTTTTAAACCAAAAGATTCCATACGAAACTGTTTCTCACCCCACGAGTCAGCTCGCGCAGGCAGCCACTGGCTAACCCGACCCTCGCGCACTTCCGGAACACCAAATATGAATGAATGAGTGGGCGGGGACAAGTGAGAGGTAGTGGGTGGGGCTTGTTGTGATGTCGCATTTTAGTGCGTCAGATACAACAGTCAGGATGGGTTAATAATACAGTATAAATGGCGCTGGAATTTTAATTCTTCTCCTTTCGGCTGCTCCCGTTAGGGGTCGCCACAGCGGATCATACTTCTCCACCCTACCCTGTCCGCTACATCTGCCTCTTTCACCCCAACTACCTGCATATCTTCCTTCACCACATCCAT
>JAOTRA010000035.1:13957274-13978644 GCA_026260255.1 Pseudolaguvia tuberculata | reverse complement strand
ACACATTCACTCCTATGGACAATTTACAATCACCAATCCACCTCATCTACATGTTTCTGGACTGTGGGAGGAAACCGAAGTACCCAGAGGAAACCCACGCAAGCGCAGGGAGAACATGCAAACTCCGCACAGAAAGATCCCGGCCTGGGATTCAAACCCGGGACCTTCTTGATGTGAGGCGACCGTGCTAACTAATAAAGTATAACAAGTTGCATTATGGGTCGTTAACATAAATTAAGCTGGCGACAAGTGCATTATTGAAGTGCACTTGGAGCATCGGGGAAACCCCAATGCTTCGACTCTGGTTGAAAGTACTCTGGTTGAAAGTAGGGTGCTGCAAGGACTACAGCTCCCCCTGGTGGCTAATAAAAGTGTGCAATAATTGTGATTCGATTCAAGGGTTACGTCAAATCATGCCATCATTAACGCTCTGTCTGAGAGATCTGATGAATGGAAAACCATGAGCTTCACTATGGAAGTAAATGCGAATAATACATACTTAGAAAACAAACCACAAAAACAGAGACGACTTAGTTGATCATTAATGCACCGTTAGACCTCACTGCCTGAGAATCTTATGTTGGCACGAGGGTAACGGAGTTAAACTGTATGCAAAGCACAACTGAACAGCAATTTGGAATCAAACCAAGCCCGTTTTCTGCAGTAGATCATTTCTTGCAAACCATTGTGTTTGTTTATGAAAATAATTAAGCTGTGGGCAGCTTATCAAGAGAAGGGAATTTCAACCAACTTTCATAAACAGTGGTCCCTTGTTAATTGTGGGAGTTACATTCTAAAAATAATTCCGATATAGGATAGGCGAAATCCGTAAGGTAGACAGTTCTTTTTTATAATATAAAAGCCCTCAGTACACACTGTATATGAAACAAAAACTGGGGGCTACCGCAGGTGCCTTTTACGATGACATTGTTTCATTGACATTGTGGGCTTTGTTAGGGAGAAAACTTGCAAACATACAGTACAGCACTTTAGAGTCATACTGCTAGCAATCAAAGATTTATGGGCAAGTAGAACGCATTTTGCACTGACAATGATCTACAGCCAATCAGGATGCAGAACATAATGTCTGGTAAAATAATAAATAAATTGCATGCGAAACTGCAAGGCCGCAAAAGGTGAACCGCATTATAGCGAGTTCTGAGGGAGGCCTAATCAATGACTTACTGGCTGTGTAAAATACGAATTAAGGTCAAAAGCCGTCATTTGACGTGGCAAATTTTTTTGCTAAATATCGCCGGCATGCTACGTATTGGAGTGTCATTTGTTGTGTCATTACAGCCATATCAAATTAGCCGATAAGCTATTAAGAAATCAACGGCAATTCGAGAAATAATTTAGGACAGCAGCGTCAAACCTACCCTTCATTTCACAGCAGTCCTTAAAGCCCTGATCTGCCTTAAGTGGTGATTTAAGATCTGCGCCGGTGTTAATTGGTCCAGAGTTCAGTGGGTCTCCTACTGAATGGTCTAAATTCCTGAAGTGTGTTTTGGGTCCAGAAGGGGGCAGTAGCCGCTGAGAAGGAGGCCCGGCCATCACCCAGTTGACTTTCCAGTGGAATCAGCAACACTGTAGGAGTGAGCAGCAATCTGATGACAAACCATTAAGGGGTTTGATAGAACTACCAAAAGCTCTACGCCAATCCGACCAATAACAGTACAGGATTTTCTAAATGCATCATTATTTCAGAAACAATATATAAAGCCCAAAAATATATAAGTATACTTTTACCTTTCTTCTTCTTTAAAGCAAAAAGAACAGAAAAATAAACATTTTATTATATTAACTGGTAGTCCAAAGAAAAAAACCTTTTTCCACCACTACTATTAGACGGTGCAAACTTATTTAAAAGAAAAAGAAAGAAAAAAAGAGGTTCATTTTTATGGTCATATAGAACAGAAGAGACGAAACTGTCAGACAGTAGAAGAAGCAGGTTTTGCACAAAAAAAAAAGAAGAAGAAGAAAAGTTGTGAGTAAAAATCTAAAGGAAAGCAAAGCAAAGAAAGCGACGTCGTATTTAAAAAAAAAGAAAAAGAAAAAAAAGAAAAAAACAGCGAATAAAAACAAAACCCGGAGAGAGGAATAGACGCCGAAACGGTGCAGCTGCGCAGAGCCGCTCGGTTGGACGGGATCGCTTTTTTTTCTGCGGCCGTTTCTCCTCCTTCTCCTCCCTCTCTTCTCTGAGCGAGCACGTGAGCACCGCGCTAAGCCGGAACGAACCCCGGGCAGTCACGTGACGTCACATCGCTCAGCTGAGGCTTCAGCTTGACTGAACAGTCAATAATAATACTATTAATAGTAATAATAATAGTAATAATAATAACAATAATAATAATAATATGTTATCTTTTCTGTAAAGAGTTTGCATGTTCTCCCGGCGTTTACGTGGGTTTCCTCCGGGTACACTGGTTTTCTCCCACAGTCCAAAAACATGTACCTTAGGTTGATTAGTGAGTCAAAATTGTCCATAGGAGTGAATGTGTGTGTGTGTTTGGTTGTTTGACCGTGTGTGGCCCTGTGATGGACTGGCCCTATGAGCGCTGGGATAGATACCAGCAGACTCTCGTGACCCCGAATTAGGGAATAAGATAATAAGGTAAGAAGATGAATGAGTTAATGAATAATAATAATAATATGTTATTATCTTTTCTGTGAGGAGTTTGCATATTCTTCCTGTACTTGGGTTTCTTCCGAGTACTCCGGTTTCCTCCCACAGTCCAAAAAACATGTACATAATTGATTGGTGATTCTAAATTACCTATTGGAGTGAATGTGTGTGAGTGTGTGTGTTGTTGTTGTTTGTCTATGTGTGCCCTGTGATGGACTGGCGACCTGTCCAGGGTGTACTTCTGCCCTGCCTCTTGCCCCATTTGTGCACTGGGAGAGACTCCAGCAGACCCCAGTGACCCTGAATTAGGGAATAAGTGGGTAAGAAGATGTATGAATGGATGGATGTATGAATGGATGAATGAATGAATGAATGAATGATCAGACAATTTATTATCACTGTGATAGTAGAATTAGTGTAGTATTTATTGATTTTATTTTATTTTGTATTTTTGGTTTTGTGTTGGTCCTGTTGTATTTGGTTTTGGGGTTTTTTTGCAAAATAATTCATTTTAGATTGAAAGATTTAATCCGACTGGAATGGAATTTTATAGTGTATAATAATAATAATAATAATAAGAATAATAATAATAATAAAGAATGTATTATTATTATGTATTAAAGAAAAATGTATTATTATTATTATTATTATTATTATTATTATTATTATACATAGGGCAAGAGGCAGGGGGTTATACCCTGGACAGTTTGCCAGTCCATCGCACACACATTCACTCATTCACTCACTCATCTTCTTACCCGCTTCTTCCTTAATTTGGGGTCACAGGGGTCCGCTGGCACCTATCCCAGCGCACATAGGGTGAGAGGCAGGGGTACACACTGGACGGGTCATCAGTCCATCTCAGGACCACACATAAGACAAACAACACAGACACACACTCCTATGGACAATTTAAAATCACCAATCAATCTAATTTTCATGTTTTTGGACCGTGGGAAGAAACCAGAGAACCCTGAGGAAATCCACACAAGCGCAGGGAGAACATGCAAACTTCGCACAGAAAGATCCCTGGCCTGGGAATCAAACCCAGGACCTACTTATTGTGCGACGACAGTGCTAACCACTACACCACTGCACTGCCCATCATTCAAGTTGGTGTGGTGAAAGAGTGAATGAATGAATGAATGAATGAATGAATGAATGAATCTGGACAGATGTTTATGTAATCATGGTTTCTGTAGGTCTTTAGTTTTTATAATTTATTTGTGTTTATTTATTTGATAGTTTGTAGACACGGGATCTAAATTGTGTTAAACTCGAAGAATCAATACAATGGGCAAAACCCCCCAGAAAAAATGCACTTTATGCTAATCCGTTTCGATGTTTGGCGGCTGTTCTTATCCGCACGGAACACACGAGCAGCCCAAGCGCTTTTCACAGCACGTGTACACAGCACGCGGAGAAATCTTTGGCCGTGTCCTCAACCGCATTCTTATTGGCTATTAGTTAAATGGTAAACGCCTACCAAATGACGTGATTGGCCGCCGGCTTGGAATCGATCCCGCCCCTTTAATCTCGCCAGCCATGGCCGCGTGATATTACACGGTTTAGTCTTCATCATGTGACGTGTGTAGAATGTGCGTGAAAATTGCAGTTGTAACATTTAAAAAAAATATATATATATATTAAGTGACGTAATATATATTAATTAATATTTAATACATAATGTTAATTTGTATACAATTACTTTTTCACGCAATTATTTACTTGAACAACAACAAATTCGGCCTAGGGGACTTCTGTGTAGTTTTGTATACAGCATTTACACACACACACACACACACACACACACACACACACACACACACACACACACACACACACACACACACACACTGTGAACATTTTTTTTCTTGGAACTTACAGGTAACCAGAAGCCATTATTCTGCCACCACGTGGTCACAGCCTGGAAGTGCAGTTTATTTACAATTTCATTTCTGGCATTGGGCGGACGGCCCTTTTACAGAGCGACTTTCATTCAATCATTCATCTCCTCCATCCGCTGGACCCTATCCCAGCACCCATGGGGCATGTGTACACCCTGGATAGGTCACTAGTCCATGGCAGAGCCACACATAGATGAACACACACACACACACACAATTTAGAATAATAAATTAATCTAATGTACATGTTTTTGGACTGTGGAAGAAACCGGAGTACCCAGAGAAATACAACACAAGTGTGGGGAGAACATGTGAACTCCGCACAGAAGGACCCCGGCCTGAGAATCAAATCCAGGGCCTTCTTGTTGTGAGGCGACCGTGCTAACCACTACGCCACTGCGTCGCCCGACTTACATTTATAACATTATTGTAATCGAACTATACAATCAAGGTGTTCCAGGCATGTCCCGCCGGGAGGAGGCCCCAGGGAAGACCTAGGACTTGCTTGAGGGACTATGTCTCTCAGCTAACCTGGGAAGAACTGTACAAAGTGTCTGGTAAAAGGGATGTCTGGGCATCCCTGCTTGGACTGCTGCACCTGTGACCCGGTCCCAGATAAGCAGCAGCAGCAGAACAAGCTACCAGATCAAAAGGCATATAATGATCAGGGAATCTGTGGTGTGTTAGCAGCTAGTAAACGTAGCCAGACTTTACAGGCCCTTGGTTGGTATTAGTATAATCTGGGTTAAGAATAAGAAATAACGGTTATACGTCAATATAAATATAATAAAGACAGATTATCTCTACTTACATTTATTTCTTGGTGGTTCTGACAAGAGCATTAGTCACATCTTCTCTAATAATTACCTAACACACTTCTGAGAAAACCCTAACTATGTGACTAATTCATAATACATTCACGCCCTTATGCAATCGAGCAATTAAAGGTTAAGGGCCTTGCTTAGGGACTGCTAATTTGGAGGTGCTGGGAAAATAATCTTCACACTAGCAGTCCAACATCTTGTCACCACCTGTGTCATATATGCGTATATATGGGGTATAGATGATTTGTACATAAATCTTAACATGTACGCTATATTGCCAAGTTTGTGGTCATCTAACCAACTGATTTATATGTGGTTCCTCTGCAAACTGTCGCTAGAAATATGGAAGCCCATGGGTGTGTAGAATGTTCTGGTATGTTGTAGCATTACATTCTTTCTTCACAACTAATAGGGCGATGTGGTGGCATAATGGTTAGCACGCTCACTTCGCAACAAGCAGGTCCCAGGTTCAATTCCCGGTCAAGAGTTTTTTCTGTTTGCCTGGAGTATCCTCCAGGTACTACGGTTTCCTCCCGCAGTCTAAAAATGTGTACATTCGGTTGATTGCTGTCTCTTTCTGATTCTGATTCCGGCAAGTGGCGGGGGCACACCCTGGACGGGTCGCCAGGGTGTGCCCTCTGGGCAACACAAAGACAAACAACCATTCACACACATTCACTCCTATGGACAATTTACAATCACCAATCCACCTTATCTGCAGATTTTTGGTCTGTGAGAGGAAACTGGAGCACCCGGAGGAAACTCACGCAAGCACAAACATGCAAACTCCGCACAGAAAGATCCAGGGACCTTCTTGTTGTGAGGCGACTGTGCTAACCACTACGCCACCGCGCCGTCCTAAAAGATGAATGAATGAATCCAACTGTTCTAGCATGACAATGATCCTAAGCACAAAGCCTTAACACTCTACTATCACATGCTGAGTTATTATTAGGGTGAAAACACTACCAGTAAACTTATTTGGGATGAACTGGAATGGTGACTGACCGTCCCCAGACCTCTTTACCTGACATTAGTGTCTGATCTCACTAATACTGTTGGAGCTGAATGAAGAGATTCTCACATTCAAACACAACACTGGACTGGATGCGTGTGTATGTGATGCTCAGGTGACCCCCAAACATTTGGCATTATAGTGCATGTGTATGTTATCATGTGTATAAACAGAAATAACGAAACGACAAAACAAACACATATGAATGCTGTAGCAACAGAAAGAACAAAAATAGAAACTTTAAAATTTTATTAAATGCTTGGGTATCATCAACAATCAGCTTATTATATGTAAATAAAGTGATAAAAACATACTTGTTGATTTACTTATCATCCTCAAAAAAGAGTTATGGGTTGTATGGCCTCACTACATAAGAAATGAGAAAGAAAAGGATAAGGGATGCTTTGATAATTGGCAAGTGGGCTGACTATGTCTGACACGTAATACATTAAGTAGAATATGAACGTGATAATTTCCACTATCGTTCCAAACTATGTGTACCTACGATAATAAAAAAAAACAAATCTCATAACAATAATAAAATATTGACACAATTTACATTACAGTACACGTGTTCCTTACTAATTCTACCTTAGACTCTATATATATAAAAAAAAGTTTCACCATGCCAATGGGTGAAATTCCAAATGAAAAATAGGCTTTGTTGCCTCGTTCTGCTTTATACGTTATGGTATCTTTAAACCTGTTTCTTTTCAAAATTCCCATAAAAGTTATTATCCTATTCTAATTTGCCACTCAGTGTGAGTATAACCCATGTTTTCTTATTCAGAAATATTCAGAGTTTTTGTTGGTTAAAGAAATAAACTTTTGTGTTTTATAGTTGTCATTTATGATACCTGGCCACCTTATCCACCATTTTAAGTGCTTATCCTTACTTCTTCATCCAAGGTCTCAATCCTAAAGTTAAATTCATTTCATTACCAAGGTCTAATGGAGTGCTTTATTCTGGGATTGTATTTTTTGCAATTATTATTATTATTATTAATGTATTTTTTTAAATACACATTTCCAATTTCTTTCGTATATGGAACTGTAGGATAATCAACATTCATTCATTACATTAAGACCAGTGCTCAACATGCACAGAGTTAAAAAAAATAAAAATAAAAAAAAACCACACTGACCTTCCTAATACTTTTTCTTTTCTTTTTTTTTTATGCTACTAATGCATTGTTACAAAGATCAAATCCCCACACTTGTTCTAAGGAAACTACACATTTTTACATACCAGCAACCGAATAATTCTATAGAGCAACCGCTGACACACAGTGAGTAATACCTTTAAGGTAAATACTGTATAAGGAAAAATATCACCATCAATTTATCGAATGTCAGTAAAGAAAACAAAAAGTTGTGCAACATACAAAATTGTATAACACCCCTTTTGTTATGTTGGTATTATTATTATTATTATTATTAGCATTATTATTATTTTGCTCGCAGCAGTTGATTTATATGAGGGGCATATAACGATCAAGAAGAAAAAAAATCTGAGAGTAACCAACCCAATCTTTTTACAGGTACCGAAGTACCAGATACCAAGTGTCTATTATTGTCATGCAAAAAAAAAAAATTTAAAAATAATAATAATAATTTGGCTACTACATACTGAAGTTATCAAAATGAATGAAGCACACTCAGTGACTATACTGTATTTGCAGGGCTGAAATATTCCCTTCTCCGCGTTTAAAGGTTTTTCCCGCTGTCAGTTGCAAACAAAGCGCACTCCTTCGAGTCAGTTCTGTCAGTTTTCCTCTGCAAGTTCTTTTGTGTCTTGTGAGCAGTGCTGCGTTCCAGAAACGAGAAGGACAGCGTTTACAGGAGAACGCTCTATTAGATAAGTGAGAGCTTCTATGAATAAGGGCTGAAAGTAATTTGCGAGATTGTTTTCCACAAACTGTACATCGTAATCGACATGAAGGGTAACTGGCTCGTGGGCAATGTCTAGCTGCTATGTGGACCATAAGTGCGGCTCGTCGTGAGAAGGTTGTGAGAAAACAGAAAGGACAAGGAAATCGTTTATGAGGACCTTGAAAAGAGAGCAGCCTATATAGTTCCAGGCCTCCAGAAGGACTCAGTTCATATACAACTCTGCTTCCACCACCACCCCTCCTTATCCTTAAGAGCATAGCCATTTTTTTTCTAAATTTGCGTTGCCTTCTGCGAAATGCTTTTCTCATTCTTTTCTGAAGCTTTCTCGCCTCAATTTTTTTCCTTTCCCCAGCTGAAAGATCCATCTGAACCCCGTCCATTTTTGTGGTCGGACCCCATTCGTAGCCTATCTTCTCTCTCCCGTTCCGTCTTTTTTTTTTTTTTTTACGTCGCCGTAGTTCCTCTTCGCTGTGAAAGCTGTGGTGGTGGTGTGGAACATTTGCTGGATGCTGATGGGTGAGAATATGGTGTTGATGTTGCTCAGGTGGCGGCAGAACAAGAGGGTGGACAGGCAAATGTGGATTAAGTGCATGTCTTTGGCCGGCTTGATACATGGATTCCCCTTTTACCCCGGTATGCTGATGGGATTGTAGAGAAGAACTTGAAGGCAGAGGCTGGGAGTATGGCGTCGCATTAGAGGAGGAGGGAAGAGATGTACTGGCATCATAGAAAAGAGGTGAGTACCCAGCCTGCGGTTGTGGTGGCGCATGCTGGTGACTGTGTAGAACGCTAGAGTGCGAATCCTCTTCTCCTTGGTTTCCACCAGTGGGTGCAAGCTGGAGTAAAGCATTTGTAGCTGCTTCACTCTCAGAAACTGAGCCACCAACACTGCTGTCTTCTCCGGTGACATTAGTGCTCCCTTGTGGTGTTCCTTGGCCAGTACGGGTGAGGCCATGCTGAGACAGCCTGTGTCTTGTAAGGCTGTTGGAATATGCAAAGGCCTTCCCACACACTTCACAAGAAAACAGCTTGTCACCACCTCCTTCATGCACAGTTTGATGATGCGCAGTGAGATGGAAGTGATGACGAAATGACTTCCAACATATAGCGCATGTGTAAAGTCTGGGAGAAGGATGGGGATTTGATCCTTGTGGTTTAACATCCTGGGGGTATGAATAAAATGAAGAGTTGCTTTGACCACCCTGAATCATGCTTCCGCCAGGACCTGCGTAATTGCTGAGATTTGCTCCCCCAGGTGTTGTAGGAACTTCTTCTATTTCACCTTTCTGGTGAAGTTTCCCATGTCTCTTAAGGCTTTGGGCATATCCAAAATCCTTTCCACAAAGAAGACATTTGTAGTTTTTCTCCCCGGAATGCACAGTGTGATGCTTACTTAGATGAAACGCCTCTCTAAAGTATTTGCCACACACTGTACAGTGATGAGGCTTTTCCCCAGTGTGAATTCGGTCATGCCTTCTAAGAGTCTCTCTTCTTGCAAATCCCCGACCACAGATACTGCACAAATATGGTCTAACATCCCCAAGACCCCCTGCTGACCTATGTGAGGACTGGCGTCTTTTGGGAGGCTCTACTCCTGGCGCCCCAGGTTCTTTCTTTTTACGAGGTTTGCGAGGGCGTTTGGGTTTTTCACCTGGTGCCTGTTGCATTGACTGTTGGTGAAGTCCTAGAGTACTCTGGTTATCACCGGTTCTGAACGATTTCTCCATTACAGATGTTGAAGATGGGCCGCTGGGTGAGCCAAGCGAGCCTAAGCCAAGTCCCCCAAGTAGCCCCCCAATTAAATCTCTTCTGTCGTCTCCCCGACCACTATTGTTAAGCTCTCCAGTCATACAATTTGCTGCTGCAGCAGTGATTGCAGAAATAGCGCTATTGACAGAGCTGGTAACATCATCTTCAGAATCGTCCAGCAAAGCTGAGAGTGGCAAATGTTGGTGATGTTGGTGAAGATGTTGATTTTGGCTTTGTGGGTGTGGGTGCAGCGTAGGAGCTAACGGTGCTTTTCTCAGTGCTGGCCCTGCTATGCCTCCACCACATGAGGATGCTCCAAGAAAAAGGTTGCCTTGAGAGCGCTGGTCTTTGAAGTTATGGTAGCCATCACTCCGGTAAGACCCTGCATGACAAATCAAACAGTATGAATGCTGCATACATACATATCCCCTTAGCACATCATACAGCACAAGTTAATTTGGCGCACACACATACTATCCTGTAAGATAAATATGTGACTCACCCACTGCACTAGTTACCATTCCATCAGTGGAAGCCCCTGTCTTACTGTTCTTGCCACCAACTATAGAGTTGCTACTACCACTCTTCGGTCTTGGTCCTCTGCTAGATTTGCCACAAGTGCCTGAGGCAGCATGGTTCAACAAAGAGGTACTTTCACGGAAACAGCGGCCACAAGCTGGGCAACGAAAAGGTTTCTCTTCGTGTATCTTTTCGTGACGGGTAAGAGACTCTCTGCGATTAAAAGCACGGCTACAAGTACTGCAGGCAAATGGCCTTGCACCCGAGTGGATGACACCATGCTGAAGCAGGTGTCCCTTTTTCTTAAATCCTTTTCCACAATTTGAGCAATGGAATGTCTTTTCAGGACTATGGCATAAAGATGATGCTGTACTATCCTGGGTCGAGTGAGGAACAGTTGGATCAGCAGGATGCAAAACAGGATTTACAACATTACTTCTTGTGCCTGCCGTGCCTGCAGTGGTCAGCTCATGACTGCGCAAGTGCCTCCGCAGACTGGACAGGTGAGTGAAGGTTTTTCCACACTCTCCACAATGATAAAGTGGTTCGGGTTCGTGTTGAGATGAACGAGCGTGCATGGAGTTATGATTGTCAAGTTTAGATCTGTTTGTAACTAGAACTGATGCAGATGTAGATGTGGGAGCCGAGGAGGAAGAGGATGACACAACTGAAGAGGAAGATGGGGGAGTTAGGTGGGAGGAAGGATCTCTACCAATTCCTGACATGCCAACACGGCCACCCTCACCAAGGCCAGGTGTAGTGCCTAGGTTGAGATTCCCTGAAGTGCTACTACTGCTGGAGTTATGATTTGCAGAGCCTTGACTATTGCTGCTGCTAGTGTTACTGCTGCCATCAGTCTTCCGCTGAGGCAAGTATCCAGCCATTGCTTTTTTCCTCCTACCTCCCCCACTTCCTCCTGCACTGTCTGACTTCCCATCATCTTTGGAGAGGGACAAATGTAAGGGCAGAGGTAGTGGTAAACCAGTTTCCTGTTGCATCAAGGATGCTAGCTGGTTTGAGGAGAGGACAGGGATTCCTTGAAAGTCAAAACTGCTCAATGAGGAGGGCTGGGATGAGGAATGAAGAGGATGATGAGGATGGGGGTGTGAAAGGGTGTGAGCTGGCAGCTGTTGTTGTGGTGGTGGTGGCTGCTGTGGCTGGGGTAAGGTGCTTGAGTGGCTATGTGTGTGTGAGGAGTGGAGAGCAGGGGGTGGAGCAAGACCTGAACTTGATTCAAGACCTAGATGATTGTGACTTCCTTGCTGTACCAAAAATTGCTCTAGGCTAGAATTGGCTGGCACTCCGGAGAGAAAATACTGATTAGCAGCTAGCATGCAACTAAACTGTTGATGCAAACTTCGCGCATCAGACTGAGCTCCTGTCAGCTGGTGACCGAGGGAGGTGACCGCACTAGTGCTTGAGGGGTTGTTTGAGCTAGAACTTGAGGGAGATGGGGAAGAGGAGGTTGGTCCTGGAGATGCTTGGGGAACAGAGAGGCCAGGATGTAATGGAGGAGGTGGAACAGATACTAATCCCCCAATTCCTCCTGCACTTCCTCCACTTCCACTACTGCCTGCAAAGTGGTCAAATCGCCCAACTCCTGAATGTAGCTGTTCTTGTGCAAGTGCGGCCTCAGCTGGATGAAATGACCGCAAAAACTGAGGATACCCACTCACATGGCCGCCCCCACTGCTACTGCTTCCAGACATTTTGCTTGACTTCCTTGACGACGAAGACAGTGATTGCTGATGTAAAGGAGGTGGGGGTGCACTCATTTTTGCAAAAATTGATGCAGAATCAGAAAAGGCACTGCTTCTAGATCCTTGCAATGGGCCTAAGCCAAGTCCAGACAAAATAGCCCCAGATGATTCTACTTGCTGCTGCTGCTGCTGCTGTTGTTGTTGCAACTGGTGCTGGTGAAGCTGCACTTGCTGCTGGTGTTGTAGCTGTCGCTCTAATCCAAGACCTTTGAACTGATGGGCTTGGTGTCCACTTAGCATCTCTATGATGTCCACATTGTATTTTCCAAACTGGAACATTTCCCAGTTACTGAAACATGGGTGTGTAGTGGCAACACCTTCTGCTATAGGAGCAGTAATAACAATCACACTAAAATTGCCAGATGAGGTGTTACAATGACAATCACGGTTGTTTCTCTAACCTGTTTCAACTCACCCTTGTGTATGGCCTGCTTTGAATTGATCTGCAGTTAGCTGACAATCACCAACTGTTCCCACTTTAAAGCCAGTTGTGCCAAGCAGATGCTGCAGCGTGGATTGGGTTTTCGGTACGGATAGTGATATTCCAAAGTTCTGCAACACACAATTCAAAGGCTGGTTTTGATTTTTGAGTCTTTAACAGTTCTGAGGTTTAGTGCTTGATGGTTACTCGAGTCATTGTCTGTGGTTAAGAAGGTGTCTTTCATTTCGGTTCTTCCTTGTCAATAATGTTTTCCTTGGACCGCATTGAAACGGTCAGTCCTTCATTTAATATTAATGGATTTGATTTGGTCTTTTATGTAATGTAAGTGAGAAGATGTGCAAATCACATATGGTGAAAGTTTTTATTTTCACATTTTGAAAGTGCTTATTGATGCGTTTGTTATGAAACAAAACCAAGATGACTTAGATAAGACTGTTCTTGATTACATACTTGAGTTCATGACCGTTCCTAGATACGGCTAGATTTCTCCAAGTGCCATGTGTTAGTTCAATACAGTCAAAGACGGCTAGTGTTTAATCCGTTCAAGCCCAAGTGATATACAATTCCTTCTCCATGTTTTCGCAAATATCTTTGGCATCTTTTTCATTGTTGAAGAAATTACTCTGGGGTGCACCGGACGTTTCTCCTCACCCTTCCTCTTCTCACTGTGAGACAGAAAAAGAGTAAATAGAAATGTAAAAATGTGGCATATCAAATTAATGGAAAGTTGATGAATAGCTGATACATTGAACACGATCAATAATAATAATAAAAAACATATCCAGCTTGCAAACACTGCAGAGATAATGTCAAGTAAAGGTGTGAACTAAAGACTGGCTTGTTTTTGTGCAAAAAAAGAAAAGTTTTATGTGTAAAATAATTAAAAAAAATAATAATAATAATAATTACACAATCTTGATTGAATTAAATATTTAACTTAAGTTTGGAAACAAACAGTATACAAGTGACTTTTAAGGTGAGACCAGTCCTCATTGCACTACGTGTAATCTTGGTGTATATATTATCTTGTATTGATCAACAATTAGTCTAAAACTAGTTAACTAATAAAAGTGGGCTACAAGAAGGTCTCAGGTTCGATTCCCGGGCAAGGGTTCTTTCTGTGCAGAGTTTGCATGTTCTCTCAGCGCTTGCATGGCTTTTCTCCGGGTACTCTGGTTTCCTTCCAGTCCAATAACATAGGAATGTGTGTGTGGTGGTGGTGGTGGGGGGTTTGTTCGTCTATGGGTGGCTCTGCAATAGACTGGTGACCTGTTCAGACCCCTGCCTTTTGCCCTCTATGAGTACTGGGATAGATTCCAGCAAACCCCAGTGACCCCGAATTAAGAAATAAGCAGGTTAGAAAATGAATGAATGAATGAATGGGGTGCATGAAATACTAGTTTTTTCTTTACTGCCTCACATAGGGTGAAATATATGGCAATGTGAAAATCTTTTCTTTGTTTATATTAAAATAAAGACAAAGAGTCAAAGAAAAAAGACCAAGACATTTCTAAATATCTAGAAATGTTAAGCCAAGTCTAACGTGTCAGATCAATTTCCCAACACAATAAAGAAAAAACGCATTTCCCAAAGTTGCACTTATTCCTGCGCATTACATGTTTTGGGGTTGTTGGGGTTTTTATTTTTTTGCGTGATGCTCGAATTGTGCGGGGAAAATAATGCCTAGAAGCCGCGCAAGTCATTAGCGGAAAGAGGTGCGAATTTCAAGTCATTCTTACATCTACCGATACCTCTGTATGTCACACAAAAGAAAAATGTCCGTGTGGACACGCAGCATGAAGCCAAAAAAAATCGCCAAAAAAAATCGCAATCGAATGCGCGCATGCATGAACAGATCCGTTACTACAACATGTTACAGCGCGAGAAATAACGGATGCGCAACGCTAGCAAAAAAAAAAAACGCAGTCAACATGTCGTTAGCATGCAAAACAGCTGGCTAATCGCACGTATGGGGCAAAGCTCGCGATGTCATCAGTAAATAGATCGCGCGACCTAAACATCTGCACGCATCGATTATTACAGAAGCAAACCACCGGTAAAACCGATATTAGCTAACGCGTCGTAACGTAATGAAAGTCGAGACAATAAAACAGGCCTTTTTACCTATGCATCCATCTTTTGGATTGGGGGAGAGAGAGAGAAAAAAGAGCTGAACGGGCCTGCTACACTCTCCCACCCTGCCCCTCCTGCTCATATGCCCCCTTGTTCTGCGTGCTGTTTTCCAATCCTTAGCCAGATTGCTAGACCAATATGTTCGCTCGCAACCTCGCTTCGGTCCTTACAAGCTTTGTTTCGCCTATTTTAACAACTAAACCAGTTTAACGAAATAAATATTGATTTTAATCGATGTATGATTTAATATTTTATCGGATTAAAAATATTTATATTTAAAATAGGGGAAAAAAGAATGACGTGAGCAACGCCTGGCGTTTCCGGATTTTTTACATTACTTCCGGTTAATACAAGCCCGCTATTTTTTTTTATATTTAGCCGGTGCTTTGACTTTTATTTCACGCTTATAATTCTTTAAAAAAACGAATAATTATATTGTAATAACTTCTTTCCATCAGAATTACGGCTAAATGTTTGGTGACCGATGATTAGCGTTGCGTCGGAACTGGATGCTATTCAAAGTAGCGCGCTAGCAAACTAATGTTTTCCGCTTCGATTGACTCGAGAAGTTGTTTATAATTCTTTCTATTTTTAATCAAATGTATAATTCAATTAAAGGATTGAATTATATATTGACTCTGTGGGGTGTAAACAATCAGTGGCCATTTTATTACGGCGTGACAGCTCAAAGTAAATGCTCGTGTCCGCGTCAAAATGGCTGCCGTGGTTGGTCTGGCAGCTCTTGTGTGGACAGTAAATATATATATAGTGTGCGTGCGTGCGTGCGTGCGCGCGCTTTTAAGACAATAAACATCAAAACAGTTTTAACTAGTTGACTTTATTTTACAAAGGTAAACAATCATATTTGCTTTACGTGTTATCGAAGTGATATATAAAAAACAAAGTGCTGAATAAAACAATAGTGTGATCGGGCATTTCACTTTTCACTAAAATATTTCACTTTGGACCTAATCCTTTATTCTGTTGTTTATTGTTACACCCTTTTTCAATTAGATTATTCTCAGAGATTTATTTTTATTGGTCTAAATAAAGCAGTTGCTCTAGTTTGGAAAAAAAAAAAGATTTCACAGGTCCAGGGTTTTATTTATTACTAAAATGACAAGTAGTATATTTTTCCTTTACATTTATGGAGGAACGAGATGAGTGGAAAAAACTCCCACCTTGAGTTTCTTTAAAATTCATAGGCTTTATAGTCAACATGAACTATAATTTTGTATAATAATACATGCCATAAAACGTCAAAGGCGTACGTACGTCAGCACAATTGATGATTATTTTATTTATTTTATTTCTTAAATCTCATAAAAACGTACAATTATGGCTTGAGGGTACAAAACGGAACAGACGTTGCTACAGACTTTTTTGAGACGAGAAAAATGCTAAATCAATTTAGCTATTCTACTATTCCCTGAAATAAACATTCAAACAGCTGAAATTGAATGCAAATCGACCTATTACTCATTTACATACACGTTATGACATCATATCAACCCATCGGGGATGTCGTTGCCACAATGACACTGGCAAGCTTCGTTATGATGACATCACACTGACATCACAGCAAAGAATGTTTTTCGATGCACTCATCCAGGATGCGTTGAGAATTGGTAAAGAATGAGTGCCTGGTCGTTGTGCTTGTATTTTGTACTTAGAATGCAAAAGAATCGAATAAGGAAATATAGATATCTAAAAACAAACACTAAAACCACAGAAAAAAGTATCACCACCATAATGTTTAAGATAATAGAGAATAAACAGCTAGAATAAATATCACCAATAACCATAATATTAACTGTCTTATTAATGACAATAACAAACACGTATGTAGAAGAGAGTCTGTAGGAAGATTGTCTCTAAGTTCTGTTTGTAACGTTCCGAGATCCATTTCTATCAGAAATAAGTGAATGGTAGTCTATGTGAGTCCACCACTAAAACTCGTTCACTTCTCTTTCTCCTAAAAAAAAAATTACTAAGCAGTTTACTTCAAACTACTACTTTAGGGGGGGGGGAATAACGCACGCAATCTAATACTAAAATGATTACCGTTACTTGGTGCAAATGTTTAGAAATGAACGAGAACTAAAACAACCCAGTCTGTCCTATAGGCTAAAGGTCTGAGGTCCTCTTTACCTCGAAACCTTCTTTTGCTTCACAGGAGGAATATCTCAGTGTATGTACATGAATATTTCATGCGTTCATCATCAGTGTTCACATTCTTTTCCTTTAACTGTGCCTAGGCAATCTACCACTGACACACATATAGTAGCCCTTTAATAATAAAAAGCATTATTGGTTATAATATCCAATGATTTTTTTTGTCCGTTTTCTGAATTGAAAGTATGTCAACTTGAGTGAGATGACTTTTACTCCGCTTCCCCAATTTCAGTCGTTACTTTAACAGCGCAGACACATGGCTTGAAGGAGTTTTGAATAGCCATCTAGCAAGTTTGTTAGTAAGCTCGTCTAAGCGTTTGTGCACACCTGAGCTGAATTCGAACATCGGCTAATATCGCCAACATTTCCTGTGCTGTACTGTTTTTCTAAACCCAAATCTGTCTGTTATATAAAACGCTGACTACTGTTTTTCTCATCTAAGCCAAGTTCAACAGTTTAGGCATCCATATAAAGAAAAAAAAACTTTTCGACAAAAAATACAGCATGTGTAGAGCTAACGAGAACCCCTACAGAATCGAGTGTGTGTTCAGTTTTCTGTCGAAAAATCTCTGGCCAACGTTCTTCAGCCAAGGTAAAATGTTTGTGTGAAGTCCTTCACGTGGACGTTGTTGGTTTAGAATCCAAACAAAGTGCCATTGATCATTAATAAGTTTGTTTCAGGTGAAAGCCGATGATTGTCAGAAATATTTTTTCCTCCTCCGGCCCAGGCCATGTTGCCCAATCAGAATGGCTTTTGAAGATTATTTTAACTACCCCTTTCTGTTGGGGTTTTCGGGGACGAAAGGACTAAATAATAAGTTATCGATTTTTATCTTACTCCATGCAGATGGGGTGGGGTGGGGGGTTTATCAAAACTAGGTCCAACAAACAGTCTTCATGTAGTAAATCTACAAAGCAATTCTTCCAAAGCGTGGGATGCAAATTGTTGGGAGTATGAAAAAGGCAGTAATGTTCATTGGGGTTATCCTAAAGCTGATGCACTTTACTTTCTCTTACTCTATGCAAAAAAAGACTTTTTTTTGGATCAACTTGACATCAAAATGTCATTCTATATTGTTTGGTGACGGTCTCTGATCTACTGCAATTTTGTCTTAACCCACTTCGGTTTCACATCTGTAGCAGCAGCTGGATTAACAAAAGTCTGGTTTAAAAAGATCTTCACATGTATGAAAATAGCATGTAATGTTTCCTTTCTTGATAAGGTGACTGTTCCATTGGCCATTACTTGAACATATGGCTCGATATTGCCATTCAATGTCATGTAATATTCGGTAAAAAACCCCAACACAACACAGTGGCAGAAATGTTTCTCCGGCAGGTTTAGCCGATCTCCTTCGATGTACAAGCTTATTTTCAAGGTGGCTCTCATCAATCATCATCGTTTGAAAAAAATTACTATACTGCAATTATGGCTGATTTTTTTTTACAAAGAGAATAAAAGGATAACTTTAAGGTTTTAAACTTGTCTACAAGACCATCGTGTTCTCTATGTATTTACAGCTTGTGTTTCCCTTGTGTTTTCCATCACTTTTACTTTTATGCTCTCTCTCTCTCTCTCTCTCTCTCTCTCTCTCTCTCTCTCTCTCTCTATTTATTTTTTCCATTCGTCTATGTATTTTATTCATCTTTTCTCTTACCTATACCAACCTCCCACTTCTTTTACACTCTTCTTTACACTTCCATTCCCTTGTCTGCCCACTCACATATTCCTTTTCTCTTAATCCCTCCATTACCATCCCACTCATCCTCAAACGTATCCTCCATTACCGCCCCCCTCCTCCCATCCATCCCCTCTTTACACAGTTACTTCATTTTTGCTCCCCGTCCGAACGCCCTGGTTTGAGGCTACCCCTGTTCCACCGCTACCGCCTCCTCCAGGGATGAAGTGTAGTTGCTCGATGGTGTTTTGGCGTTTTGCAGCAAAAGCTAGCCTCCTCGCGCTATGACCTCCCAATGTTCCAGTGCCCATGACAACGCCGGTTCCTTGCATTTCGTTCCATCCCATTCCTCCGGTTCCACCTCCTCCCAGGTGACCCGACATAGCCACTGAGTTGCGCTCCTGTTCGCGGCCTGAGGTCGGGTGTGAGTTCATTTTAATCATGTGATGCCGATCAAGAGAAGGAGTGGCACAAACATTCTGCTGTGATTGGGCTTTTTGGTGGCTCACGCGTGGTAAAGTGGGCACCATGCCCCCTCCTACTGTATATTCGCCCATTCCCATTCCCATACCACTTCCGCCACCTCCGTAGTCAACACCCATTCCCACATCCTCTTCCAGGTGTTCAGGTGACATCAACAGCCTTTCTCTAGACTTACGCAGGGTGTTCTGAGCATTGGAGTTTTTCGAAGCTGCACCCTTGTAGTATTGATGTTGCTGGGTTTTAGGGACCCGCGATAAGGTGTTGCCATCCCCAAGGGCAAGAAGCTGATCTGTTGATTTGACTCGGCGAGGAGGTTTAGAAAGGGTGTCGTAGTTCTGGTTGGATTTGGCTTCTTTAGGCTCCAACGGATAGGGGTTAGGAGTGTGGCTGGGAGCAGACTGAGGGTGTGGTATGCGTGGACGGGTGGCATGGGTGGGAAGTGTGCCTCTTCCCCCTAATGTATAGTCACCACCCCAAGGCAAGTGGTGCTGTGATGAGTGAAAGGATGGAGGGGCATTGTTGGGTCTCCGTTTAGTGGTGCAGTAACCTGAATAATCCTCCAGACCTCCTTTCTCTGTGGAATGGAAGAGAAGCAGTTATTTTATAATAAGAACGTTTGTGCTATATACCAAACAAACAAACATTCATTCATTCATTCATTCATTCATTCATCTTCTTACTCGCTTATTCCCTAATTTGGGGTCACGTGGGTCTGCTGGTGCTTATCCCGGCTCACAAAAGGCGAGAGGCAGGGGTACACCCTGGACGGCTTGCCAGTCCATAGCAGGACAACACATAGACAAACACTCACACACACATTCACTCCTATGGACAATTTAGAATCACCAATTGACCAATTCTGCATGTTTTTGGACTGTGGGAGGAAACCGGAGTACCCACTCAAGCGTGGGGAGAACATGCAAATCTCCGCAAAGAAAGATCCCTGGCCTGGGAATTGAACTCAGGACTTTCTTGTTGTTAGGCGACCCACCGCACCGCTTCACCAAAGAAATATAACAAATAAAATATATGTTAATATGTTACACATTACAAATTACCCTATTTAAAATGTAAGAAGTAGTGTAACAGGTCGGCACGTTTGCATGTTCTCCCAGTGCTTGCGTGGGTTTCCTCCAGGTACTCCGGTTTCCTCCCACAGTCCAAAAAGATGTACATTAGGTTGATTGCTGATTTTAAATTGCCCATAGGAGTAAGAGTGTATGTGTGAATGTTTGTCTATATGTAGCTCTGTGAGACGGACTGGCGACCTGTCCATGGCGTACCTTTATGTGTGCTGTGGTAGGCTCCAGCAGACCCGTGTAACCCTGTATTGGGGAGTGAGTTAAAAGATAAATGAATGATTAAATGAAGTAGTGCAACTTTTTAATTAATGGGTATTTTCCCGCAGGGTCAATGTGACTATCAGACAGGGTGTGGTAGCCTAAAGCATTAGGGTGTGGTAGACTTTAAGCTTTAAGCGGCAAAGTGGATTAATGTAATTGGCAGATGTGGGACAATTTAGCATGTAGAGCTCCGCTACTGCTCAGCCTATGGTAAAATTTATGTTATTAAATTAATATTCCTGTACATTGTACACTGTGATTCTGGCAAAAGACTTTTTAATATAAACTAAGGCAATATGCATATATTACCCTTTGTAATTGCCTATACAACCCAATCTGTATTGCAGAAAGCCTTTCAATTGTTTCTACCTTGTTCCTGTAACTACCCGTAGCTGCCCCTATAAATCTGCAATTTCTGTCCATCAGGTTGCAGCCAGATGACTAGATGCTCGAAATGCTTAATCCTTGTCTGTAATCTGGTTTCATTTAAATGACTTTAAATAAACTATATTGCCAAACGTTTGTGGTCACCTGACCATCAGATCCTCTCCAAACTGTGCTTACAAATCTGGAAGCCCACAGTTGTCTAGAATATTTTTATAGGTTGTATCATTACATTTTTCCTTCACTCTAACTAAAAGACTCCAACACTGTTCCAGTATGACAATGACCCTGAGTACAAAACCCCTAAACTCCATGATCACCTGCTGGGTTATTATTAGAGTTTAAAAAACAAAAGTGTTTGACACAAAGTCCTGATCTTACCACCACTGAACCCCTTTGGGATGAACTGGAATGGCGACTGACCGTCCCCAGACCTCC
>JAOTRA010000035.1:13887940-13899871 GCA_026260255.1 Pseudolaguvia tuberculata | reverse complement strand
AGACAGACAGACAGACAGACAGACAGATAGACAGATAGATAGATAGATAGATAGATAGATAGATAGATAGATAGATAATAATGTAAACACATACCTGGGTGGACTGGAGTTCCTGTTTTCTCGTCTTCACATGCCTCCATAACAGATTAGAGAACTTTTCCAAGTACCTCGGAAATGATAGTTTAATAAAAAATTAAAAATTTAAAAATTAATATCAAGTTCAATGTCTAGGAATGTAAGTTCTCGATTGACCAATTCTAAGTGTTCTATGGTCGGATTTTTCTACCAAGCACTGAAAATCCTGAGACAGCGAATCCAATGCAAAATAGTGGAGCTTCTACAAGGAAGTCAAGGCAAACGGTTATTAAAAAGGTGTGCTGGCACCATGACATCATCCTGGATACCCAACAAATAACTTACATGTGTCCTGTTACTATGGACTTATCTGTCACACTGGGAGGATACAATAAAACTTAAGCGTTTCTCAGGGTGAAAGCAAAACTACCACAGACCGTATATACTTCCGTCTGCGTCATATGACGTCACTCGCACGCGCCTGGTTAGGATTATTATTATTATTTTTATTTGTGCAATTTTTTTAATTAATCAAACCAGAAAAGAGGGCGTGTCACTCAGTTCAGGTATTGGGTTTAATTAAAGACAAATATAGGACATATAGCAAAAAAAATCCATGGTAGTACGTCTTCATAAATCAAAATGATCCAAACCTTCTGTCAGCACCTCCACTATCTGCGTCGTATGACGTCACTTGCATGCGCCTGGTTAGGATTATTATTATTATTTGTGTTATGTTTTTAATTAATTAATTTATTCACATTTTTAAAATTTTATTTTATTGATTAAATCATTAAATATCATTAAAGTAGTCTACAAATCAAAAAAAGGTTTCTAAAGTTGAGATTTCCCAGTCGTATTTTTATATATGTACTGTAGATATCTTTATCTGGCGGTTGGTCACGCGCACGTTCTTAAAAACAGAGCGCGTGACTCCTCACCACGTGATCAGCGAAGAGTACCGACGGACTGTGAGGGAGTGGAAAAGCGCGATTATTTATAATTTGTTAAAATGTCGGACTTTAATAGGAATACAATTTAAAATAAGTCGATTTTTTTTAACAAATATGAACAAATATAGAATTATATAAATGTTAAATTCTTATACTAGTGACTTTTGTACCAACGACGTTTGCTGACTATGAAGCGTTATTTACTAACTGGCTTCTTAGCCATTTAGCTGAAAAATAAAAACTGCTTTCTATATCGCCTGACAGGAAGGTAAGTCAAATATATTTACGTGTTACGTACAATAAATACGTTAATTTTATTTCTTGCTATTTTTATGCCCATTCATTCTTACTTGCTTATTTCCTAATTCGGGGTCACAGGGGTCTGCTGGAGTTTATCCCAGCGCACATAAGGCGAGAGGCAAGGGTACACCGTGGACAAGTCTCCAGTCCATCGCAGGGGCACACAGATAGACGAACAACCACTCACACACATTCACTCCTATGGGCAATTTAGAATCAACAATCAACCTAATGTACATGTGTTTGGACTGTGGGTGGAAACCGGAGTACCTGGAGAAAATGCAAGCGGGTGGGAGAACATGCAAACTCCGCACAAAAATATCTCCGGCCCTGGTATCGAACTCAGTACCTTGTTGTTGTGAGGCAATTGTGCTGACCACACCACACCACAGTGCCGGCCGTCCATTACATCATAACTATAAATAACATCCTTGTGTCCAATTTATTTCATAAATATTTAAATTGTAGAGAAATGTCCTAGTTGAAAAAGACCCAATGTCATTTAGATCAAATAAAAATATATGAATCTGTTGAAATATTTACAGATGAACGCATTAGTTGCCCTTTGCCACTTCTGTGAGCTCCACGGACCTCGAACCCTGTTCTGTACAGAGGCTGTTCATCCACCATCGCCGTCACCTCCTCTACTCGGATCAGTGATGATGCCTGATCGAGAAGCCGAAGGAGAGCGGGATGGAGAGGGACTCACTATGAAGGTCAACAGCTCGGAGACGCACAAAGCTGACATGTGTGAGGTAAGAACTGAAGCCTGTCTTCTTCTCTGTACATCATCAGGGAGACTGAAAATTTATAGTGTAAGCGTCATGTAAGTTTTTATCCTTTTTAGATTTAGAACATACAATTACCCCAAGGTAAGTATTAACGAATTACATTTACTACCCACCTTGTGGTCACCTTTATGTTTGGACTAGAATATATTAGGATTTTATAATATTCATCATTAATTATTGCTAGATTTAGTGGATTTATTTTGTTAGGACAAATGAGAATTTAATGAGTTTCAAAAGACTAATGAAATTCTTCGCAAAATAATGCCTTATCCATTTTCTGCTTAATGAATCAACTTTTCTCTTTCCTTTTTGGCTATTTTGGTATCTCTTTGAGATTTCTTGCTATACGTAGCACCTGCTCAGTCTTTATTGTCTGTTTATGTTGAACGTACTGAGCCATGTACTAAGATCCAGTCTGAATGTGCCAGCCCTCTGAACCTGAATTCTAATTTAGTTTAATGAGTATGTCTAATGTCAGATGTTTGATTTTTAATCTTGTATGTCTAGGGCTGTCGCTCGCTTCCCGCATCTCACCCGGGCTTTGTGAGTGTAGACAGTGAGACCGGGATTCGTTTCCTTAGTCATCAGCACCCTCGTCAGCCACAACTGTTTAGCATGGTGCGGCAGGCTTGTGTGCGTAGCCTGAGCTGTGAGGTGAGTGTATGCGCGTGCGCGTGTGCGTGTGAACATGCTACACCGTTTGATGGGGAAATGACTGTCCTGTTTAGGAGATCATATTAATATTCCTATTTAGCACATTTAAATTATTTCTTTAATACCATCGATGCGCTTTACAGGTGTGTCCAGGTAGAGAAGGACCTATTTTCTTTGGGGATGAACAACACGGCTTTGTGTTTTCACACACGTTCTTCATTAAAGACAGCCTAGCACGTGGCTTTCAGCGCTGGTACAGCATCATTGTGGTGGCCATGGACAGGATCTATCTCATCAACTCCTGGCCTTTTCTGCTACGCCATCTTAAAATCACCATCCAGAATCTGCAGAGCACAGCACTCCAGGTAGCAGAGATCCAGTCACAGTAATCCCTTAAGTACACAATCCATTTAGCCTAAAAGATTTTTAAAAAATGTGTTCTTGGTTAACAGAAGTGAGACATAATAATTTTAAACACCTCCACCAAGCAACCACTGTGGGCCCTTGAGCAAGGCCCCTGACCCACAATTGTTCAGTTGTAAAAAAGAGAACTTCACTTAAACCAGACCTCACTCATCACCAAGGTGTTACTGCCCACCATATTATTAAATTTCTCTGTGTAAGACTACTGACCTGGTTTCTGTTTCTACTTTTCAATTCTAGGTATTCGATAGAGAGCAAACGGTTTGTCCTCAGAGACCAGAACGGATTTTTTCACCAGCAGGGTTTCCTCATCAACGCAGCGGCAATGCTGCTCGTTCACTAACCTCGCTCACTCAGCATTCAGACCTGTGGGCCAGCCTGCATACTTCTTTTAGCTGGTAGGACACACTCATTGACAGCTAATACAGACTGAGCTCAGCACATGGACAGTTGAGGTTTTTTTTGTTTTTTTTTACTAAAATGTGGATCTTGTATAGGCTACTAAGAGCGTGTGGAAGCAGATTGACTGAAAAACTAATGGAAGGAGCACCTACTGAAGACACACTTGTCCTTATTGAAAGACAAACAGGTAAAAATTCTCTTAAAGTAAAACAAATTTTTGATCTATATTTCCAGGTCGGTTAGCCTTTAAGGAGAGTTTGTCAACTTAAAACATTACAGCTTAATTTGTGTAATTAGCGTGATTTTATAATTTCTTTGATTTGGAAACCAGAACACCCCCCTCCCTTCACACACTCACACACACATCCACCCACAGCAGTATATCCAGTGCCAAGAGATATTCATCAGCAGGTAATTATACACAATTGTGTGATTTCTGCCAGGTCCTCTTCTGCAGGATTTTTCCTTTTTTTGACAGGTCTAAAAAATTTGGTGCATCACTATAAATTCCAGTTTGGGAACTAATGGTACACAAATGTTGAATGGTTTCAGAACAGTGGGTTTTGTCCCAATTAACGCAGACAGGCGATTGATTTCTGAGAGTGTGAACTGTGATAAGCAGGTCAAGCAAATACTGATTACTTAATTTTAAGCAGATCTCTAATAAAACATTCATACAAACAAACTTAACGAAAAGGATTGTTTGTTTTTTGAGTAAAAAAAATTAGGCTTTTATCTAGATATCTGATTGTTGATGGTTAAAGAGTTTAAAGTACATTAACAGTCTTTACCCAATCAGTCTAATTTTATTTTTATACATTACAGTGTAATATACTGCAATTACACCAGAACAGTTCCAATAGAACAAATCAGTATTTTTTATTGGTAGTTTATGTACTAAATTATAAGGCAGCATGTTGATGCACGCAGAATAACGCACACATTTGGTTTTTTCGTTTCCTCTGGGATGCTAATCCAGCATATGTATTTTTTTTTTTACTGCATAAATTTACATGTTTATTGTGTGGTACTGTGAAACATTACATTTTTACAAGGGAAATTAGTTCACAGTGCCTGTGGCTGGAAGAGAACCTAGAAAAGTAAATTAAATTAACTGAAGCAGAACATAAAAATGAATAATCCATTTTGGACGCACACACACACAAACCATTTTAATAGGATACAACATTAACATGTGTTTCATACCTAAACGCAGCTTAACATGATTGACATGTATTGTAGGATGCCAAAAGCTACTGTTAACACACTTTGAGTTCTCTGTTTTCACCTTTGCTTGGTCATTATAGATTTAACATCCCCACATTCTATTGTTGTGTATTAGAGATATCAAAGCCATATTTGGACCAATAAATGGTTACCGGTTTCCTAATTTTTCTCCATAGAACAAGAAGAGGAAATGAATGCTGAAGGTGTAGACAGTCCAGTACAGGACAGTCGCACCACATGGGATAGAGACTTTCTGTGTGGCGATGATGGAAAAGATGAAGAGTCCCTTGGAGCCCAGTTTAAATCATTGAGACATTTACGTCAGGTTAGTTCATGTGTAGATAATTTAGTGTTGTGGAGTTTAATTCAGTTGTCCTTATTACAATTTGTTTTTATTTGGTCTTTTCGCAGGTTCTCGGTGCAACAGAGTTTAGACAGCTGGCATGGCATGTGCTAATGGGAAACCAAGTTGTATGGAGAGGGCAGGACTGTGGTCTTATTCAATCAGCGTTTAGAATGCTAAAGGTGAGTATATCACAAAAAGGGTTGTTACTACAGGTTTATCATTTAATAACCTTTAGTCATGTTATTGTTACCTGTTATAAGCTGTTTTACACAGCCCTCGGTGAAAAAATATAAGTCACAACAACTGATTTAATTCTGCACATGTAATAGACGTATGTCGAGTAAGAAAGTCTATTTCACATCACTGCTTTTAATCTCTTGCTGTGTTTTTTTTTTTTTCTTCCGCTCACTAGGCTTTGCTCCCAGTAGGTTGTGTTCGTGTGATACCCTACAGTACACAGTATGAAGAAGCATATCGGTGTAATTTTCTAGGTCTGAGCCCTGACGTACAAATCCCAGCTCACGTCATGTCTTCAGGTATGACCTCTTCTAGTGTCCAAAACGGCACATTGTTGATTTGTTTTTAATGCCATGCTTTGTTCTATTTTCTGTTATGGAGATGTTATTCGTCATAATAAAGTAAAGAGTTTGTATTCAGAAGCTTCGTGTGTGCGGGTACATTGGTGCAGTTATATAATTTGTGGTTAAGTGATGACCATTTTCATAACCTCTGGAGACCGAAATCTTAGGCCCTGAATCCCTGATTCGTGTCTTCATTATTCATAATTTTAATGCCATTTTGAAATGTCCTGGGAAAATTAAGAAAGAGTAGGAACCATTTTTAAAGCACTCACAGAATTGCACAGAATTGTGAGAATATATTTAATTCATTCATTCATCTTCTTATTCCCGGGTCACGGGGGTCTGCTGCGCCTATCCCAGCACACAGTGTGAGAGGCGGGGGTACACCCTCGACGGGTCGCCAGTCCATCTCAGGGCAACACATTCACTCCTATGGACAATTTACAATCACAATATGGACAAAATTACAATCACCAATCCACCTAATCTGCATGTTTTTGGACATGCAAACTCCGCACAGAAAGATCCCGGCCCGGAATTCGAACCCGGGACTTTTTTGTTGTGAGGCGACTGTGCTATCCACTACGCTACCGTGCCGCCCAGAATATATATATCTAGCTAATAGATGGACTTAACCAGATAATCATTTTGAGGAGAAATCAGGAGGTGGTGATGAAGTGATGAGTCACATTAGGGCTGCACAATATATCATTTCAGTATTGACATCACAATGTGGGCAGTCGCAGTACAGGATGTGCAATATCAATTAGAATTGATTTATACTTGTTTGTATCACAGTTCATTATTAAACATTTCAATTTCATTCAAAGCATCTAAGCAACTCGTTTTGTTATTTAAAAAAAACCAAAAGATTAATTATAATTGGCGGCACGGTGGTGTAGTTGTTAGCATGGTCGCCTCAATCGATTTAAAATAAGTCATCTGGGGAAATGTTTTAATATCGCAATATATATCGCAGAAAAAAATAAATATCACAATGCCAGTTTTTTCCCCCCCAAATATCGTAATACAGATACTATAATGTAATTAGTGTTTAAAGCTTTGCACTGGAACTAAGATAACATCGGAGAGCCTTTTGTTTTTTTCAGAATTTATGGTGTTGGTTGAGGTGCTAAATGTGATACAGGCCAATGCATATCCCGCATACAAAGATGACATCCTTTCAATGTACCAGTTCCACATCAGCAGTGCAAATACACAACCAACAGACAAAGGTAAACACTGTAAACTATGAAGCGTCCGTGATATCATATTACACCTGATATAGTTTCCTTTTCTTCTAACATCTGTAGGACCAACACTGTTGAGCAAAATCGAGCTGGCACTGGCTAATGAGAATCTGTCTGTGGAGGTGGTGTCTCACTGCCTGCTCTGTCTAAAGGAGGAATGGATGAAGTCAGTACTGCTCTAGTTTTAACTACTTATAGAGATGATTTTAATCATATAATGCTAAACATGCAAAGTTCAAAATTAGTGGGGAAACTTCTGCGCAATTCGAACAGAAAAAAAAAATTGTGCCACTTAATCATCTTTTTCCTAATGTTCTTCCTTCTTTCTTTTTTCAGCAAAGTAAAAGTACTGTTTAAGTTCACCAAAGTGGATGGAAGAGGTAGGGAGGACACGCAGAAGGTTTTAACCCTCCTAGGGGCCACTGGACACGGGGAGGAAGATAACGTGCGTCTCCTTAAGTTCTGGATGACAGGGCTGAGCAAAACGTACAAGAGCCATCTCATGAATGCCGTTCGAGGAGGAGAAAGATCCATGAGTCAGTGAGAGAGAGAGAGATCGAATGAAAGTGAAGGGTAGAGAGATAGAAAGAGAGAACATAGGAAATATAAGAGTCTGTGTGTTTTTTGTATTGCATCTTATATTTGATAGATGTAGTGATTTTTCTAAACCTGGTTTTCTTCCTGAAGATTAAGTCACCTTCTTGATTTATTTTTTCACTCCTGCAGTGTTATTGGTTCATTCCATTCTTTTCTGTTAGCACAAATCCCAAGTATAAAATGTAAAAAGGGCCACCTTAGGTAAATGCTACAACTGACTCGTGATTCATTTATCGCATGCATTCTTATCTCGCCGCACCTTTTCAAGCGCATTAACTCAAGCTCTCGTGTGCTGTTTACACAAGTTGAGATGGACTACTGTCATTATAGCTCACAGTAGTCCAGACCTAGGATTTGCAATGCTTACATTTTACTTTGATAAATTTATATCAAAATGAAATACATTATAAACTATATATACATTGAATTTGATGATATATTGATGCATGTATTTGCTTAAATAAGTATTTAGTGAGTCAGTAAGTGGTAGGTTTTGCACATTCATGTTTTTTTTTTTTGTTAACTTATACGTTAGTCCAAAACCTGCTGTTAATATTCACCTATTTACTGTACATAGAAATGTGAAATAAATTAATTGACATGCTAAACAATTGTTACTGTTTACATTCTCGATGTGTTGTTGAAGAAAAAAATGAGGACGTGATCACCTAGTGGTTAAGGTGTTCGATTTCTCATTGGAAAACTGGGGTCTGGTTTCCTGCACCACCAAGTTGCCACTGCTGGGACCCTGAGTAAGGCCCTTAACCTCTAATTACTTAAGTGTATTCATTCATCTTCTTACCCGCTTATTCACGAATCCGGGGTCATGGGGGTCTGCTGCACCTATCCCAGCACACATAGGGCGAGAGGCAGGGCTACACCCTGGACGGGTCACCAGTCCATCTCAGGGCAACACATAGACAAACAACCATTCACACACACACTCACTCCTATGGACAATTTACATTTTCCAACCCACCAAATCTAGCATGTTTTTGGACTGTGGGAGGAAACTGGAGTACCTGGAGGAAACCCACGAAAGCGCAGGGAGAACATGCAAACACCGCACAGAAATATCCCGGCCTGGGATTTGAACCCGGGACCTTCTTGTTGTGAGGTGACTGTGCTATTCACCGCGCCGCCCTTACTCAAGTGTATAACAGATAAATGTAGGTCAGTCTGGATCAGGATGTCTGCCTAATGCTGTAAATGTCGATGTTAAACACACACACACACACACACACATTCCTATGGGCAATTACCAATCAAAATAATAAACATGGAGTGCCTGGGGGAAAAGCAAGGGAAGAACTCAAACTCTGAACATAAAGATCCCTTAATATTATTTTAGACTCCAGTAGAATTAATTAGGGCACAAGTGCGATAAAATAATTAAATAATAATAATTCATTCATTCATCTTCTTACCCGCTTATTCCCGAATCCGGGGTCACGGGGGTCTGCTGTGCCCATCCCAGCACACATAGGGCGAAAGGCAGAGGGTACACCCTGGACGGGTCGCCAGTCCATCACAGGGCATAAATAATAATCAGTATCAATGAAATCATTTAGCTTGAGTGGGTTTCCTCTGGGTACTTGGGTTTCCTCTCACCATTCAGAAACATGTACATTAGATTGGTTAGTGGTTATTTGTCTATGTGTGGCCCTGCGATGGACTGCTGAACTGTCTAGGGTGTATCCCTGCCTCTCACCCTCTGTGCACTGGGATGTGCAACAGCAGACCCCCTTGACCCCAAATTAGGGAATAAGCAGGTAAGATGATGAATGAATGAATTTGCTTAAGATTTGTTGTGGTCTTCTCCGTCCCCCTTTATAAAATGTTCTGGGGTGATACTGTGATCATTTAATGTTTTTAGAATTGAATCATATGCCTTTAATTTATTTTAAAAGACTGTATTCACCAAAAAAAAGTTTTGATTGGACTGATCGAATATTAAAAATGTTGATAAAGGGTATAAATCTGATTTTAAAGAATGTGTAGTAAAGGATGTCCTAGAATGACTCAAAAGGATGACTACCAAACACAAGCCTTCTTACTCACCGACTCCCCCTGGGCTGAGACAGACCCTTTAATAAATGGGGTGGAGGGGGGGGGTGGAAGGGAAACTAAGTGGGCCTGTAAGGGCCTGTGCATGCGTTCAGCTCTCAGTAGAACTACGGCGGAGGAGGGGAAAGAACTGATTTCCTTTCAGAAAGGAAAAGGGAGGAGGAGAGAGTTGGGAGAGGAGTGTAAGTGGCTGGAGAGAGAGAGAGAGACATACTGGCTGGAGGGGACCAGGGAGGGGGAGAAAAGGGGGCACAGAGTGAAAGTAAAAAACGAAAGAGAATAGAAAGGAGTGTGGAAAGTACCGAGAGAGAGAGAGAGAGAGAGAGAGAGAGAGAGAGAGAGAGAGAGGCGCGCAGGACATAACTTCGCACTTATTGACACGGACACGGAAAGCGGCTCCGACTTTATCGACTGTCATAAAGTAGGACGTCATAAAAAGAAAAAAACAATGCATGATGGGTAAAACAAACGAAATGGACCGGTAGAAGCATGTTACCGACAGGTAATCATGAAGAACATGCGGGTATTATATACTTCTTTGCGGCCAGGACGCAGCGTTGTGTGCGTGTGTGCGCTTGGGTCAATGGAGATTGCGCACTTGTTGGAATAACTTGGTGCGATGAAATGATGCCTTTGTCTATTTGTCTTTTAGTTGTATTGCTTCTATCAGTGTTCTTCGTCCGAGGAAGCGCATGCAATGAGTTCACTAGAGAAACCTTTAATAACCTGCAACACTCCATCAAGGAGGAGGAGAATCAAGGATTTGTGAGTACAGACTGTAAACGTCATTTATTTGGTTGTATTATAAGAAAAATTATATTGGAGTGTTTATTTTTTTGTTTATTTATTTTTTCTCTTTTTTTTGAAGAAACAAGTGTTTCCCAAAAATTATTACGTCCAGCATCATTACCATAGCAGCACCCGGTGTGAGGACTCGGTGAGGAAATGCTTCTAAATCAATTACAGCATCCATGACAAGTTCTAGTCATATTAGTGTGTTATTTGTGCTTGAAATGAGTCTTTACAAATCTGAAACAGTTACTTGACTGGTTACACAATCGCACTGACCGTTCAGGGTTTGGTAGATACAATATATTGCCAAAAGTTGGTGGTCATCTGACCTTCAGATCCGTATGTTTTTCCTCTCCAAACTGTTGCTACAAATCTGGAAGACCACAGTTGGTCTAGTATGTTTTTGTGTGTTGTAGAATTACATTATTCCTGCACTGGAACTAAGAGACTCCAACACTGTACCAGCATGACAATGACCCTGTGCACAAAACTCAGTTACCAATTCAATTCAGTTTTATTTCTATAGCGCTTGTTACAATTGTTATTGCAGCTTTACAGAATGAATGATAATTCTGATTGTTTGTCCCTGATGTGCAAGCCGGGGGCAACAGTGGTAAGAAAAAAAACTACCCAGAATGGGATTAGGAAGAATCCTTGATAGGAACCAGACTCAACAGGGAACCCATCCTCATATGGGTCCTCCACCAAACAACCCCCTTGAGCCCTTGAGCAAGGATGCTTAACCCCCAATTGCTCAGTTGGACAAAAAGAGACAAAATCTGCCAAATGCTGTAAATGTACTAGACAAGGAAATGAAATGCAACTGGTGAGGTTGCAGGGAGAAAAGATGGTGAAGGTGGAGGAATTTGTAAATGAAATGAAATATAATGAAGCCTAAAGGGATCGAATGGAATGGAAAATTTCTAATTGTTTATATAGACAAGTGTAACATTTATGAATGTGCCTTTTGCACAGAATTGTAATAATAATAATAATAATAATAATAATAATAATAATAATAATGATAAATGACGCCCAATGTTAATAATTAATAGCATCAGTTGGACTGACCTAATATTTGCTGTCAATAGAAAGTTTGGAATTGTGCTACACTATTTATTAGTCTGTTTCCCTATTTATTCAAATTAATACCTATATGTAAATTATTGTAATGTATGTAATTATACAGTTGTACGACAGTTCTAGTCTCACATAATTCAGAGATTCAGACTAATTTTTCTCAGCGCATGGTTAGGGGTCGCTGCAAAAACATAAAAACAGATCCCTAGCCAAAACTTTACAAAAGTATCTGCAGTATTTAATATTATTATGTCATCTTCAAATACTGGAAATAGTTATGTAGTCCATACGCATGACTAATGCATTGATCATTTTATACAAATGTGTGTGTGTGTGTGTGTGTGTGTGTGTGTGTGTGTGTGTGTGTGTGTGTGTGTGTGTGTGTGTGTGTGT
>JAOTRA010000035.1:13840694-13863535 GCA_026260255.1 Pseudolaguvia tuberculata | reverse complement strand
AGATAGATAGATAGATAGATAGATAGATAGATAGATAGATAGATAGATAGATAGATAGATAGATAGATAGATAAACATACAGATAGATAGATAGATAGATAGATAGATAGATAGATAGATAGATAGATAGATAGATAGATAGCGAAGACTGCTGGTTTCAAGCGGACCTGGCAACATTGAATCCAACGCAAGCTGTACGCTTAGGTCTACAGAGACACATGATGGAGAGAGATGCTGTGGGGTGTGGTCACGTGGACTGCGGTGGGGAGGGCTGGGATGAGAGCTAACGGCAGGAAGGTCGGAAGGACCGAGGATATTGCTGGCATTTAGTACCTTGCGGACTCGTATTACAAGACAATGTCTTTACAGAACAAAGGTAAGGAGGTTTCTTTCCATTCGTTTTGTCATTTAGTTTATCTGATTAAACGTTGCTGTAATTATTACTATTATTATTATTATTATTATTATTATTATTATTATTATTTCGTTTATTCTTATTTCCGAGTGTATTAATGTCAAAATGCAGGATTTATATATTAGTTCTATGATGTTACAGCAAATTATGTTACTCGATATGAATAAGGCATCTGTGTCAGCATCCTTAAGGCGGAGGATGTAACGGGACGCAGAGATGAGCGCACAAGCTAGAAGCTACATCGATTCCCCCCCCCCCTCCCAGCACCCTCCTTCCTCCTTTGCAGCTTTATTTTTCTGTTTTGTTCCATCATTATCTAAAGCATCTTGCATTTAATCCTTTTTATACCCCCATCTGTCGCACCAATACGCAGTAACGTTGTACTTCTCATCCTTTACATCTGGCTAAGGGTTTGAGGCCTAACTAATAGCGAGCTTTCCAGGATCCAAGGACACTTGGGTGGTTTGTGTGCATCAGAGTGAGATACAAAAAACAGATCGTTTTCTTTCTTCTGTTTTCATATGTCTTATTTAGCCTATTTTATTCATTCCTGGCAATATTTGGTTATTTCCGAACTATTATTAAATCTATGATTTTTTTCCCCGCTTCCATTTGGAGCTTCACTAATGGTTCATATATTATGTTACAATATTTAATCAATACTGTTCAATTTAGGTTGAAAGGTTAATGGAAGAATATACATGATCTTGATGCGACAATGGGTTGTCTAGTTTCCTCCATGTTATTCTTCTGTAAAATGTCCTGGTAGTCATTGTGTGGGGATGATTGTGATTATAAGATAAAACAACAATATCAGATCCTGGATAAACGATTATTAAAGATATACATTATTGGGTATTATTTATTATTTTGATAGAATAAATATAAGATAAACATAAAACTACCACTTTGGGTAAATTAACAATGTCTTGATCTATTTTAGGTCATACATACTGAGGCAAGATGTGATCAATATGCGGATCATTCTTTCCTGCCAACTCAAAACATCTTACCAAATAGCCGTTTCTAAAGATTGCGAAATTGATACATTTTTGTACTAAATAAACGATGCAGTCGTCACGGCCATCCGTTCCTCCACGAACCCGCCGGGTTGGCAGTGGCAGACGTATGGAAACCAAACCATCCACCCTCACAGCTAAGAGAGAGGACAAAAATATAACCAGCATCACTTCAGCATCTCCTCGTCGTATTACACGAACACCTCCTGAGCCTTCCAGGTTAAAAGGCATTGGTCCGAGTGCTCGAACCTCAGTGACTCAGAATAAAACAGTCCGACAGCAGAAGACCTCTGCTCCTCCAGTACGGGGCAAATCAAAAGGAGCATCTAAAAATGGTCAAGCGGCTTCAAACCTAAGCCCTGCTGATGTGGATTCAAACTGTAATGTACCAAGTCTGCCTTGCCTGTGTTGTGATGGCCACTCGACTCAGGAGAGCAACAGCTTATTTAATCACAATCATAACAATAATAACACTGTGACCATCAGGCAACAGCAGCTCAAACTTCTCTCATTAGCTCCTCAGGATAGCAAGGAATCGAAAACACCAGACAGTGAAAAAGTCACATGTAAACCAGAAGAGGAGAAGAAAGAGGAAGAGCAGCCTGTAGCTAGTCTTGTAGCTAAAAACAGAGAGGAGAAAAAGGAAGAGGAAAACGCAAATGTGGATGAAATAGATGGTGTGCAAAAAAAAGACCTTGTGGTTAATGTGAGTGAAAAAGTGGATGAAAATGGAAATGGGAATAATCAAGATGTTCACGTTAAAAAGGAGGCCAATAATGATGATGACGATGATGCCAGCATCAATGACAATGAGGAGGATGATGAAGAGGATGACAACACCCTTGTACCGTCTTGCTGCGATTACTCAGAATCAATGCTGGATTTTTCGCTTACATCTTCTACCTCATCGTCATCCACTTCTATTAGCAGTTGCTCAGATCTGGATTCGGATTGTCCTGATACCTTTTCGGGATCTCTACAAGATGATGAAGATGAAGCTACTGATCATTATTTTGCTCCCCATCCTACAGCATCCCACTCCACTGTTTTTCCTTATTGCTCCCTTCCACTGGACCTCAGTACTTCACTAAGATCGCCATCTCCATGCTCCCCTGATGAGGGATACCCTTCAGCTCCCACGTCCCCTTCACCAGAGAGAAAAGAAGTGAAGACACCCAAGAAAGAAAAAAGCATTAAAGTAGATCTTTTAAATTTTCTGGACTCTATTGATGAATTAGGCAAAGTGGACCACTTTTATCGAATTGTTCAGCTAGCAAATTGGGAGCTTAAAGATGATTTGGATCTGAGGTACAGACTGGTGCACCAAGAAAGGCTTGAAAAAGTTAACAAACAAGTGCGACTCATGCATCTGGAAAAATTGCAGGACGCCGGATTGGATTTTTCTGATGAAGAAATTTCTGGTGTTCTTGATGAAATGGACATCTTTTGGAAGCTTTACAAAAGTAACAGATCGTGTGATTCCCAGGAATACAGTGATTCTGGGGTAGATATGACAGCCCCATCTGACCTGGATGAACCTCCGATTCCCGATTCTCTTGCAGCATCACCTATGACTCCACCTCCCCGGCCACCCAAGCCTCCAGCAAGACATGTCAGTGCCCAACGGGAAATGCACACATACATGAACATCAGTGGAAATACACCTTCCGTTTCCTCGGCAACATCCCCAGCTAAAACCTTTAGTCTCTCTGATTTCCCAACTTCATCTCAGAGTTCAACTTCAGTGTCAAAACCACATGTATTGCCTCCACCCCCATCACAACCGGTTCCATATTTCAGTCTGTATAGTGATGCGCCCACGCTTCCCTCACCCACTCCACCTATTCCTCCTCCCAGAAGGCGTCATAAAGCCCGTCTAGAAGCTCAAAGGCTTGCTGAGCTTGAGAGAAAGAAGACACCTCAGTCTCTTCCTGCTCCAACCTCCAAACCTCCACCTCTCCCACCTCCACCAGCTTTGCCTCCCCCCCCTACCATTCCACCACCACCATTACTACCACCTCCTCCATCATTCCATGCTCTGGATGTAGAGATACGGAAACTACTGGCATTAGCAGGGATCACCCAGGCTGAGTTACTAAGGCTTAGCCCTGAGTTAGGGGTCTGTGTTGATGGGGTCACGGAAGAAGAACAGATATCCGACGCTTTAAAGAGAAAACCCATTTGTGTAACGGATACAAGCGCAGAGACTGGAGAGGAGGTGAAGAAGAAATTGACATGGAGGGAGCTGAGAGAAGGAAATAATCTGGGGAAAGAGGAAACCCTTAGAGATGAAGAGAAGGAAGATTGCAAGGACTCACCCTTGGCTACGCTACCCAAGAATTTCGAAGGTAGCAGTAAATGCGGTTTGAACCATAATGCCAACACGACGACTGACTCATACTACAGCACATCCATTAGTGCTACTAATTCTAGCGCTAGCCGCTTTGACTATTCATCTCTATCTCCTGATTCTCCTCCACCCCCTCCACCGCCACGTCCCTTACCCCCAAGGCCAAAAATTTTGTCCAAACCATCTCAATCTCTAAAGCCATGTGCTCTATCTGCCAATTTGTCCCGTCCAGATAGATTTGATTGGTTGATTGCCTTTACTCCAGACACAGAGACTCCACCCTTAGTACGGAGAAAAACATCCACCAATGGCACATCAGAAAAACCCAGCGCTGTCCCAAAAGTCACTACGTTTAAAGAACTGCGCAACAGAGGTAAACAAACGTCTCCACCAACTCAAGTCCAACCAGAACCTGAAGAAACCGTCATCACCCCGGATCCAGATTTTCTATACAACCTTAAATGGAGAAGAGAAAAAGCGGACGGTGATGGAACCCAGTGGGAGTACACTTCCCAAGCACAGGCCAGCTTTCTCCAGCCACCAGCTACACCTGCCTCACTGGCTTTATTTAGGGAAATGCGCCATTTAAATGTTCAAACAGATGCCACCTTAGAACATGGTCCTGTGCAACAAATTCGGGGCTCAGCTGAAAAGAACAATCGATATAACCTTATTGATGAAAGAAAGAAAGAACTTTACAAGTCTAAAGGTGAAGATGTGGTGGAGACAGAAGTAAGAGGAATGGCAGATGGGGGACAAACCTTGGAATCCAGAACAAGACGTGAGTCATAAAATATCAATTCCTTTTTTTGTATAGTTTAATGTAGCTTAGGGCAGCGTGGTGGCGTTAAGCTTAGCATGATCGCCTCACTCCTCCGGATACTCTGGTTTCCTCCCACAGTTCAAAAACTATACCGAAGATAAATGAATAATTGAATAAATGATTATTATCATACCAGTTTCTAAATGGAAGATACACTTGGTGAAAAAGGTTTCACTCTAATAATAACCCAGCATGTGTTAACGGAGTTCAGAGTTTTTGTGCTCAGGGTCATTGTCATGCTGGATCAATGTTGGCGTCTGTTAGTTCCAGTGAAGGAATAATGTAATCATACAACAAACATTCTAGAACCACATGTAACCACCAACTTTTGGCAATATGGCACATGAGATCAGTTTTAACATGTCAGTCTACTAGAGCACATATACTGGTGGTATATATTTTTTACATCCACTTTCTACCACCACACTCGCCTCAATTGATCACTCTCCTTATTTAATGATTAATAGCCTACGAGAACCCAATCTTATATCAATTAAGCAAAAAGATTATGAGTCAAGATAAGACTGGACCAATGAATCACATCCAGATGGTCAAGACAGGGACCTATACATCTCTACTGCCCTCTATTGCTTTCTGTTACGTCATTTCAGGTGATTAAATTATTTATCTCCTTTATAGGTCAAAAGATAGCGATAATATCTCTCCCTCTATCTTTCCTTCGTGTCCTTTTAGTTCGGCTTGAACATTTATATAAACATTTTATACTTCAATGGTTTCTTTAATTTTATGTAAAACAGGGGTTGCCACAACGTTAGGGGTTGCCACAATCTGAACTGACTTGTGCCAGATCTGTATTAATCTGGGATGAATAGAATCTATGCAGAAGAAATTACAGAGACTACTAGAGAGTAAAGCGCTTAAAAACATGTATATATATTATATATATATGTATATATATATAACCTCATTACCACTAGGATCTATTGTAGGAAGTTAATTGGATATGTACCTTTAAGAGGTGGGTGGGAAAGGTGTCAGATTTTACCACCAATGGCAGAACAGAAAAATGAACCAAAACAGGAAATAAAGTGAAGCTAGCAACGATTCAGGTAACTTCTCTTCATTGGTGTTCAGCAGCAGATTAAAAGATCATTAAGACTCAAGCAGAGTAACATCTACAGTTAATAGTCTCACTCATGCTAACAATAAACCCGATGGATGGATTATTTTATTGCAGAAATAGCAAGAGGTGATAAGACACAAGGTGTGGTCTATTCCATTCCAGTCATTTATTTCTTCTTGGAAAATAGAAATGACCAAAGAAAAGTTGAATCGTTTGGATTAATATTACTAAAAGTAATAATAAAAAGCTTGAAATAAATGCAAATGTAGTCACATTAATTAATAATAATAATAATAAAAAGAAGAAGAAGAGATTCAATCTATTTAATATTCGTTTATTTATTTATTTATTCATTCATCTTCTTACCCATAAGCAATGATTCCTTAAAGTCCCCCTATTCCAGAGCACATATGGAGAAAGGCTGGAAGTTCAGCCTGGACGTTGTTGAACGTTTCTATGTAGCTACTCCTACTCAGTAGTGTGTGATCACAGTATTGTAAAGTGTGTAACATGTTATGAATTGGTATTTGTTCTATACGTAGCGTAAGCATGCTATAATTGTCTAGATCTTCTCCAAGCTGCTTTCCTACTTGACATTGTTCTTTCAGAATGACACTATTAACATTCTCTCCATTCTCTCTCTTTTTCCTCCTATTCCTTTTGCTACTGTATGCGCTTATAACTTTTCTTTTCTTCTCTTTTTCAACTTTGCCCTTGTTTGTAAACCTTTTTCTTTTCTGCTTTAACATTACCCAAACCTTTCTACATTTCCGTGATGTTCTGGATTGTTTTTAATTCCTATAAAAAAATAAGTGTCCTCACCACCCTTGTCTTTAGTTCTGCCGAGCGCTTTGTCCTCTCCCTATTATCTTCATTCCAATTCCCTATCCAATGCTCCCCTGTTTTACCGTTCAGACTTTTATAGGAATCAGTCTCTTCAGGAACCTTCCAGCATCTCTCTGTGTCATATGAATCCCATGTTTGACGATGTAGCCGCCTACACTGATTCTCTTTTCTGCGCCGACTTAAAAAATCGTGAGGAAAATTCTTTTAGTGGCTCTGGTTCTACTAAAAATTCAGACATTTTCATAGATTCTTTGTATCAACACTCTGATACCAAGAATAACAAGAGTGGGTACCATAAAAGGCATTTGTATTCAAACACTACTGTAGATGATTCGCTGTACCAGGATGGCAAATACAAGATGAAAACGACGACTGACACCACATCTCCGAGTGCAGACGCTGATGGTGATACAACTCCGTACAAAAATATTGACATGATACGATTTGTTAATGCCGAGAAACTCAACAGACTACGCCACACCAAGGAAGAAGCGAAATCTATGCATACCATTGAGAAGAACAGGGATCCTGGTTCAGTTGGCAATACATTTACCCAACAGAAAATGTTTGCAGACAGTTCTCATACCACACCATTTCCTACCCTGTATCTCTACCATCCTGAAAACTGCCCTCTGCATAAAGGGTCTCCTCCACGCCTGTCTCCTGTCGGGGCGCTTTCACCCCCTCATAGAGCTGGGCCTCCATCTCCAGGGGTCAACATGTCTCATCTCGGTTCGCCTCTATTTCCTCGCAGTCGCACATTGCCTGCTCTCGCTGCCCCACTCTATTACCCCTACCTATTCACTCCCCGAGCTCCGGCTCCTCTCAAAGAGCCATTGGCAACCAAACTCCTATCTAAGCAGAATGTATCTCCGCTTCCGCTGAGTAAGAGATCACTTCATCTTTCTCATTTCTTTCTTTATTATCACCCAGTTTTTATAGTACATTTACCTTTTATGCCTCCTGTCAGCATTTCTGGGTCATTGGATGTGTATGTGTCTTGGTCGGAGTTGGCATGCTGTCTTTGCTTCTGTGGAGGGTTTTAAAAATCCATAAATTTAGTGCATGGGCTTTGGTAAGGTCTGCTTTAATGTTATTGCTATAGTTTTACTAATAATTGAGGGCACTAATCTACACTGATCAGTCGACGTTAAACCACCTGCCTAAATTCCAGTCATGTATTGCACTGGATCCATTGAATATATGAATTGAGCATAATCAGATTGTTATATGGGGAATTTGGAGGTCAAGTCAACACCATGAACAATTTTTGCAGTGTGATAAAATGTATATCAATGGAATCTATGGAACAGCACTGCCATTAACAGTTTAACTTCTTCTTCAGAACATGAACCTGAAGTTGCATGCTGATGTTTTTGGTCTTTTGACCAAGTTAGCAACACACATCATTTTAAACCCAATATATAAGAAAACATAATATCTTTCTTTCACTGCTCCATTTGGTCCAGTCCTGATGCTTATCTTCTCATTGGACACCTGTCTGGAGCCAAGCAGCACTATGAAACACTCTAAACACTCCTGCCATAATTAGCATGAATATTTTTTTTTAGCAGTTTGTGCTACAGTAGATAAAGCTTCCTATGTTGTCCCACTACCACAACAATCTACTGTATAACTTTTGATACCTGGTTTACCAGTTGTACTTTCAATGAATTAGATGGTGTAAGTGTTAGTGCACTGGTTAAGATGTTGGATTGCTAATTGGAAGATAGGGGAGTTTAATTCCCAGTACCACCAACCTTTCACTGCTAGATCCCTGAGCAAGGCTCTTAACCAAATTGCATAAAAAAGATAAATGTAAATTGGTCTGGAAAAAGTGTATCTGCCAGATACTGTAAATCTCACTTAGTTCCTGTTTCAAAATTCCAGTTAGTCATTTAGCAGACACTCTTATCCAGAGCGACTTACATTTGGTCTCTTTTTTACAACTGAGCAATTGTGGGTAAAGGACCTTGCTCAAGGGCCCACGGTAGTTGCTTGGTGGAGGTGGGAATCGAACCCCGGTCTTTCTGGTACTAATCCAACACCTTGTGGTGTTATTGTTAGTTACTGATCAGTGTGTTTTTGCATCGTTTCTAAAAAAAAAAAAATGGTGGTTTGAAGTTTGCATGTGTACTTACCTATAGTAACACACTGAATGCATGCATGTAAGTCAGTGTGCGTAAATATATAATCTCTTATATTTATAATGTAAGGAAAGATATCATTTTATATAAATACTAACATTAAACCATTGTATTTGTATACAGACTTACAAAAACACTTATAATGGGATTTTAGCACTGGTTGTACTGGAGTAAAAAGTAGATTGAAGTATTATATTCCGGTAGACAGGTTTATTATTTTGTCTCCACACGTTTTAGCTGTACGCAGCCTGTCTTTTGCTGGTTCTGCTACAAAAGCAGGAGCCTGGATGGGTGACAACGAGAAGTCCCTATTGATGGGTGGTAATCTGTCGCTTGTGTGTCTGCAGGAAAAAAGAGGTATGTAGAACATCTGTATCTGTATCCACGAGGACAAATGTGAATTTAGTGAGTATAAATGGGCATATAAGTGACTGTAGGTTTGGGGTATTTTCTATCTTCCAGCTCTTATCGGCACAGTCAGTGTGGCAGTAGAGGACATTCTGGCTCAGTTCAGCTCGTCTCGGACTCTTGTACAGAAGGTTGGTGGAAACCTGTTGCAGTAACTCATACCTGTATACTGTAGGTAAAATTAGGGTGTATGTGTCTTTCTTATATTCTTTTGTGCTCTCTTTTTCTTCATATGCTTACAACATGCTTGGTGTCAATTTTTCCAGATTTATTCAGTAGATAAGGTTATTATTAAACGTTCATCTTAACTTATGGGGTACTTCACTAAATTCATGCACCATCATTTTTTTTTATCCCTCCTTTCTATTTTTTCCTTTCCACATCCAAACGACTTCATTTTCCCTTTTGTTTAACTACCATTGCCTCGCCTGCTTTGGTTTCCTTCCTTTTTCTCTGATCAGGCTCTCTCTGGAGACAGCAGTGTAAACCCCACACTGGGTCGGCTGGTGTTGCAGTGTCTTTGCCCGGCCCTACACGGCCTTCTGTGCGACGGACTTAAGCCCTATCAAAATGATCTCATCACAGGCAGAAGACCAAATTCTTCCTGGGGATTAATCCAGGCTTCTACCAAACCAGGCAAGAAATAGAATTTTTTTTAAATTCTTCGTTCTATTTTTTAGTTTCTTTATGCACGCATCTCTTTTCCTGGCATTCCCTGCCGTGTTGAATCACCCATCTGTCATCCTCCGTAATTTTCATACTGCATCATTCAATATCTTCTCCCTTCTCAAATGTATCTTTTCTTGAATAATATCTTGAGATATGCTGCATTTGGCCAGGGTTAATGAAATAAATTGACTTTATTTATTTACAGTTGTGTCAGGCAGCTGTTAAGCAGTTGAACACCTTCTAGATCAAAATGTGTTGTTTTTCTCGGTGGTTCTACAGGTCCAAACACCCAGGCTTTGTACAGCTTACAGTCTAAAGTAGCTGCACTTCCACAGCTCAAGCAAAGCCGACACAGGTTTAATGCCTTCCTTCTTGGCCTTCTCAAGTAAGCACCAAACTGCTTGCAGTTATTTATAGCTACTGAATTTTCTCGACACTATTTTTGTTATTAAGACTACCGGCTATATGTGTTTGTAATCTCTATTTCGGACTCCCTTTTCACAGTATCAAGCGCCTTGATTACTGGTTTTCCCACCTACAGACCTGCCATGGTGAGTGTGTTTGGTTACTATGTATAAACTATGTATTAGTCGTTGGCTCCATCTTTCTATTTCTTGCCGTTTTGTGACTAAACCTTATTGGGTTTTTTTTTTTTAATCCATTTTCAGATGTACTGGAAACATATTACTCTCCATCATCCTTTATGCGCCTTTCAGGCACCGTTTGCCAGCCTTATTTTGAAGAGCTTCTCCTTATGCTGCAACCTCTCTCACTTTTGACCTTCAACCTTGATCTGCTGTTTCAGCATCATCACTTTGATCCTTTGTCCCCTGCGCTCAGCCCACCCAGTCGTAGCTCACAGTCATCTAGTCCAGACCAGCTTCAATGCAATAGGCAACATTTCAAGAATCAGGACCATAAAGATCAGAAAACAACCAGCTACCATTCAAGTCCCACATGCTCATTCAATCCATGTGCTACCTACTGCAGGCCAATATCTGGGATAGGTAAAGGAGAGACAAGCCCACAGCTGCAGTGGCTAAAAGAAAAGGAGATAATAGCTCCTCCTAACATCTGGAGTGGGAACTTTAGTCAACAGGCAGGTCAGGCTCTTCAGCAAGGCTTGGGAGCGGTGATGCGTTGGGGTGAGCGGTTAGGGCAGAACTGGAGTGATTGGACTTCCACTAGTTTGTCAGAGGAGGCCAACACTCATACTATAGAGGATATAAATACAGACTCTATTTCTGGCGATCTAAAAAGCCCAGGTCAGGAGTCTCTGACTGCTGAGGAAGGAGCAGGCCCTTGGGGTTTAGGCAGACTGTTTGGAGCATCCATAAGCCCCAACAACCCACCAACAAAACGGTGAACAAAACAGCCGAATAATAATGTACATCATGTAAAGGAATTAATCTTCTCAAAGTCTCAAAATTATTTATTTATTTAGGGATAATAGTAAATAGTATTTTTCTGATCAGATATTTCTTCATAGTAAGAATTTATTCGGATGATAGAATACAATGAATGATACAATGACAAGTACAGAACATTTTACAAGTATACTTATTTGTTTTGTTATCTTTCAGACGTCCTTCTCACTGGCTGAATCCTGGTATAACGGTTCTGTCCCGCTTATCAAACACAGGCCAGGATTTTCTACCTGAAAAGATTGAGCCTGGAAGTAAAGAACAGAATGGGAGTAGCAGAAATGATGAGATTAAAGGAACTAGTGACCAGCCAAAACCTTTGAGGTAAATATAGTTAGCTAGCAATAGCTAGCTTAATATTTCACTTGAGTTAAACTGGTATATTAGTTCACATTATTACTCATTTAAGTAAGTTGATGGTGTAAAGATTAGGTTATTGTATCAGATGAGTATTGGACTGAAGGAATGATGCGTCTTCATAAACTAGAGGCTGACCAATTATCTGCGTAGACATATTTTTATGATTGTTGATATCAGCCATTTTCAAAATTGGTTTAATGTTTGATTGATTAAATAATTGATTTTTAAAACTCAATATTTGGGTTTTATGACCATCTATCAGTCCCTAGTGATCATGTAATGTAAGCAAAGGAAGAACAGCAAGTTCACCACAATTTGGTGTAGCTGGATTGGGACCCATTTGGAACTTCAAGAAGTTCATTTATTTTCTATGATATGTTGATATGATAAGCGCCCTCTTTTATTCTGGATTACAACATTCATTTCATTTAACTGTATTTCATATATCGGTTTTAAATATTGATTATCATAGGTAACCTAATTTTGTAATCATCGGTACCGGCATTGATCCTGAAAAAAAAAAAACATTGGTCAACCTAGCTGCCACCCTTCCTACATCTTTAGTACATTTTTTATGTAATAACACAACCTCAGTCGCTATTACTTGCTTATTGCTAATAAAAAAATTTGGCTGGGGGGGGGTTTATATAAATATCTCTACAGGGTTGTCCGAACTCTGTGTGATCACATGGGTACAGGAGCAGAGTTGAGCTTCAAAAAAGGGGACGAGCTCTTACTTCTCGGAGGCGTGGATCAAGACTGGATTCGTTGTCGCCAAGGCAACAAGGAGGGCCTTGTTCCTATTGGTTATACATCGCTCATCATGTGACTTCTACTTGGTAAAGTGGATTGAAGTGAATAAGGTATTATAAATGATTATGTAAAAAGAGAAAGAGGTATATAAACTAATCTACAGTTCATATCCTAAAAGTCTAAATAGTTATTATGGGCTGTCCAGAAATGCTCGACTTTGCTGCCTGTCGTGTGACGTTCTGTGTTTTTGTGTAAAAGTATAGAATATTGTATAAATGAATATGTGATGTATGATTAAATGAATTCTAATCATAACTGATCGTGATAGATAGGAAGATAGACACCAATGAAAGTCCAGGTCGTCCATGCCGGTTATGAGTTATGAACTATCCCATCTATAATATACAGCTTTATTCCAAATCTCATGCTTGCTAATAGATTGTTAAGAAAAAATATCATATCCATATCTATCTATTTGTGTTCTTGGCCAAGAATAACCTGCTTTTGGGTTGATGGTGTAAATCACTCACTAAAACAGCTGCTTTCCTGTCTGAGGTCTGAGTATAAGTTTTCCTATTACTATTTCCATCTAATCGCAATTTATTTATTAGTCGTGTTTACTGTATGGATTTTTGGACATGGATTAAATCTAGACTGTGTCATCCTAGAAATGGAGTTAGTTAAGCTAGATTAAAATCTGTATCCTTAAATCAAGTGTATGTAGTTTGTAGTGTAATTTTTTTAAGATATGATGTAATATTTAAAAACGACAACTACTACTACTACTCCAATCGATGTTTTATTGCACTTACTAATGGCAGTAGAGTACTTTAGTGTGGTAGTATTTTTTCATTTGGTATTTATTTCCTACATTGTGGTGTCAATAGATCATTTTATCACTGACTATGCATATATCGTACTGTAATATTCACAATCATCATCATCACTGGATTAATCATATACGAGTGATATCATTCATTACTCTTTGTTTGAAATGGTTCCTTCATGTGGGAATGACTTGCATGGACATATAGCAGAACTATTTAGCGGTCCAAGACGTGAGCTTTCTTGATCATGTGTCGACTTCAGACCTCGTTTTATTCTGGAATAAATATTCCTGCATCCGGATTCGAATTGAAAGGAAAAAGAGATTAAAGGCGAGGTTAGGGTTGGACAGAAAAAGAGGAAAAATCACTTTCTTTTCCACTGGTTGATGCAATGAGCGCTGCTGATTGATGGCGTTTCCTCGCCATCTGTGCCTACATCGACATGCCAATTTGCATGGATCACAGTTTCATCTCGTTAACCCACACCAACAAATGCTCACCATCAGTGTGCCAGTATACAGCAGCATCGCCATGGGCTACACTCATCCCCCAACTATAAGATATACTCTAAGGGTTTACACCAACTTTCCAGACACCTGCATGAACGTGTAACGGAAACGTGCTCCTCCGTTGCCAAGCCTTCATTATATAAGCAAATTCTATTGAGCTTCTGTTTATTGTTTGGGTAAGCAGCAAAGTCAACGTGGCCTATTTCAGAAAATTCACTGCATTTCTGTACTTGGTTATATATAAAGGTTTATTATGCGGTATTATAAGAGAGACTTTACGGAAGAAACACTTAATGTGAGTGCAATAGTTGCGTTGTTACAGCTATAACCAATTCAAGGTTAGGTTTTGTTTTCTCATTTAACCGAAAGACAAACCTTCCGTGATGTGCATATTCTTTTTTTTTTTGGTATTATATATTTAACATTGTGATCTAAAGCCTATAAATTTAATGGATAATATTGTGTTATTGTTATTCTAGTTTTTGGCAGCTGTATCTTTTTTTGTCTGTCTATCTATCTATCTATCTATCTATCTATCTATCTATCTATCTATCTATCTATCTATCTATCTATCTATCTATCTATCTTCTCTGCTGTTGTATGTAAGTGTGTTTGTGCATTATGCATTAGTGTGGCAAAGGGTTGCGTAGCTGTGTGTGTGATTTATAGCCCGCCGATGGTAGCACACTTTGATTACATAGTCTAGCCTAAAAGACCCTGTTCGATTTAACATCATTCAGTAGTCAACCAACCGCTTGCATGTACGGGTGTTTGTAAATATACCCAAATAAACAAATAAAACCAATAAACTTGTCTGGAGATGCGATTGGATTTAAAGGGAGGTTTTTAATGTATCTAAAGTTTTTATTCTAATTTTATTGTAGATGGTGCGAAACAATGTTTCTACAGGACGTTTTTCCATAGTGCTACACAAAACAACACAGAATTTACATGTTTTTGAGCTGTGGGAGGAAACCAGAGTACCCAGGAAAAAATCAACAAATTAACACTTCAATAGTCACATTATGTGGTATTGAAAGTGATATCTTAATGCATAGGTGCGATTGCCTCCCACCCTAATCAAACACACCTGAAGCAACTAGTCTACCAAGACCAGGGTTAAAAACCCTGCCAGCACCAAGTCCACTATTGTTGCATCCTTGAGCCTTTTGTATACAATTATATATATATACACCGTATATTAATTTAATTACAATCATTCGTTCATTCATTCATCTTCTTACCCGCTTATTCCCTCATTACGGGTTATAGGGATCTGCTGAAGGCTATTCCAAGGCATACAGGGTGAGAGGCAGGGGCACACCCTGGACAGGTCGCCAGTCCATCTCAAGGCACACAAAAACAAACAACCACTCACACATATTCACCCTCCTATGGGCATCATCAACCATCCTAATGTACATGTTTTTTGGTGTGGGAGTACCCAGGGATAAACCAAGCAAGCACAGGAAGAACATGCAAACTCCGCACAGAAAGATTTCCATACACTGGGAATCGAACCCGGGACCTTCTTGTTCTGAGGTAAGCATGCTAACCACTATGCCAGCGTACCGCCCAAATTAAATTACAATTTATGTAATTTATGAGTAATAAAATGTTGAGTAATAAAACATTCATTCATTCATTCATTCATTCATTCATTCTGGAGGCTATCCCAGTGCATGAGAAAATTCCTGGTGGTTTTTACCTTCATATTTTGGGTTTATCTTGTTTGTTATTTTTCCCAATAAATCAATTCAAAGTTTCTGAGTTCACTTTATTTGGTGGCTTTGGTTGCCATTTCAGTTCTTACCATTAGAGGGCAGTGTGTTTTCAGTCCTCCATCTTTAGTCTGATGTAGTGTATTAAGAGTTAAGGTCACTTTAAAACTCCTAGTGTTCTTGGCTTTCTTCCCACTTCTGAAAGCCTTTACTCAGGAGTGGCTGTGGTGTGAAAACACTCAGTCATGGACCATGACCTTTACTAAAATGTCAAACAGTGTTGAGTGTAATTTATTATTGATTCTAATATGTACACTTTTAATAGCACTATTTGTTGCGGATGTGTAATAAAACCACATATAATATAAAAGACCTTGAGCTTCATAGTAGAGGAAGAAACCGGAAAAAGATGCTAATGTTTATGCTAATATTCTCCTTAAGTATTTAAGGTCCCCTAGATGATTATTAGTGCCTCTCTCTCTCTCTCTCTCTCTCTCTCTCTCTCTCTCTCACACACACACACACACACACACTCTCTCTCTCTCTTTCACAGCCTCTCCCTCACTCTTTCCATCTGTCTCGCTCTCTTCCTCTTACCCTCTCAATTCTACTCTCTCCCTCACTCACTTGCTTCATCTCTCTTACTTCTTCCCCCGCTTTCTTGCCCCCTCTCCCTTTTTTCTCTCCTCTGTCTATCACTTGCTCACTCTTTCCCTCTCTCCTCTCCTATCTCTCTCCTTGCCTCCCCTCCCCTCTCTCTCATTCTCTTTCTCAACTGCCAAAAAGCTCGAGTCGAGAAATCATAAACAATAAATGTCTGAAAGCTGATACCCGAGCGAAAGTGTGGTCAGTCTGGAAATCACTATGGACGAATGCCATTGAATATGTTGCAATAGTACAATAGAAACATTTTAGTTGCACCTGGAAGCAATTTACAGCCTGCGACTCATAAACATGTGTTCATTGACTTGGGAGGAAACCCATGCAGACAGACTGAGAACATACAATACTGTACACAGTACAGACAGTAACCTGATCTCAGGATTAGACTCAGAACCCTGGAGTTCAGTAACCTGCAGATCATATCCTCATGCTGCCTCACATTTATTAATTCATTCGTCTTCTAACCCACTTATTCCGGGTCACAAGGGTCAGCTGGAGCCTATCCCAGTTCACATAGGATAACACCATCTCAGGGCCAGAACCAACAAATAAACAAACACACTTTTACACTCACTCCTATGGGCAATTTTGACTCCAACCTAATGTACATGTTTTTGGACTGTAGGAGGAAAGTGGAGTACCCAGAGGAAACCCACACCAACGCCCCGGAGAACATGCAAACTGTACAGAAAGGCCCCTTGACCAAGGACCTGGGACCTTCTTGTTGAGAGGCAATATAGCAGACATTAAATACCACAATATATGGTAAACTATACCAAAGTTTTATTTTTAATCCATTACACAATGAAAGAAAGATTCACATAAAACCGCGTGTTTTTGTTTAATCTTTAAAACAAAAGATTTATAGAATAACGTCTATCGTCATGGTACAATAATCCTAGTAAGCCGAGTCTAAAAATGCTATACTTTATTTTAGAGCATTTGATGGATGTTTTATTAATCGATACCCACTTATTCCCTAATTTGGGGTCTCATAGAGGTCTGCTGGAGTCTTTTCCACTGCACATCGGACGAAAGGCAGGGGTACATCCTGGACAGGTTGCCAGTCTTTCACACTCACTCCTATGGGCAATTTAGAATCACAGATCAACCAGTACATGTAAATGTTTTTGGACTGTGGGAGGAAACCGAAGTACCCAGAGAAAACCCACAAAAGTGCATGCTAACTCCGCACAGAAAGACCACCACGCTGCTCGTAATAATATAATTCGATTGTATTTTAATAATGTTCTAAACATGATTACTAAATATTTGTGCAAAATTCGGTCCACAGAAACAGTGAGACAGGTCAGTTCCAGCACACTGTCAACGGATCAGTGTTTCTGCCCTGAAGGTAAGCCCCAGGTGACAGACTCAGAGAATAAGGAGTGAAAGACAGATAAGTAGAAGAATGCAGGAGTGTCATATCATCCGCATTATAGAAGCAAACCTGATGCCGATCACAGTCCAGGTATAGCCCTATTCTCTGTGGTGTCACTGCCAGCTCCTTCTCAGTCTCGGTGCTATTCTCTTTAATAAAGTAGCCTTGATTATGTTTCAACTGAAGCCTGATGTTCTTATTCGAGTTGCTTATAGATCCGCCATCGACACCTATGCTCCAGTCGGTTTTTTCACCCACGTCCACCTCCCAGTAATGTTGCCCGGACTGAAAAGACTTGTGGGTTCTGGCCAGTGGCCTGTAGTCTTTCTGTCGATTGAAAAGTCCTTTCTTGTCCATTCGAATCACACTTCGGCCGTCAGAAGACACCCTCAAATACGGGTCATGGCAGTCAGATATTACATTGCGATTGAGAACTGTAAATTAAAAAATATAGGACAGCTTGAGTTATGTTGTGTGCTGAATTACATTCACTTTGCAGTATCCCCCCCCCCAACCTTTACATCTATACGTGTGTCTAGCAGGAGGAGACCGCACTTATCCACAGCTTTGTCTATTTTAGTATTAATTCTATGCAGGTCTTTGTATATGAAGCCCCTGTTGTCTGCATACCATAGGACATATAGTCTATTTATATATTGTTTGTATCTAATGATAATTGATACCTGGTGTAATAGAGCTGAGCATCTTCTTCCACACAAAGAACTTCAGATGAGTTTCATACGGGCCAAGAAATAAGGATTCCGACGCCACACTGAGGCCCTTTACGCTTGACTTATACCTTGAGTGGATACTGCAATCAGAATTCATCTCCAAAACATTTTATAAAGCCTATCGCTTCTCAGACCCCCCCACCCCCCGTGACCAAATTAAGAAATAAACAGCTTAGAAGATGAATAAATGAATGAATTTCACGTCTCATACTCACTCTATTGACTGAGAAGAATTGCTATTGTTTTTGGACCAACGGTCAACTGTCTTCATTCCTTCAACAAAACCAAGGCCATGGTCTGTCCACCACTGCAGAAAACATAAAAAGAAAGCGTACTGTGGTGTAAAAGCAAGAAAGGCAAGAACTCCAACCTTAAATGTAGAAGCAGAATGGGGTGTAAACCTGCAGAAATCCATCAGGCTGATCACTTTCAATAACAGACTTCAATACTTCTTCCTGCTCTTTTCCAGTGTGTAGTTTCTCTTCTATGTCATTCCGGTTCTTTTGCATCTTTTCCACTACAGTCTTTTCTTCGTTCTCAAGCAGTGCTTTCACTTCCTGCTCCCTTTCAATAAGGAACTGATGCATTTCCTGGAACTGAGCTGAGATATGAGCTGAAAGCTGCTTGGACCGCTCCTATAAACATTAAGATTCTGATAGTCATTTTATTCATTCATCTTATAACCTTTTGATGCTTTAATTCGGGGTCACAGGGGTCTGCTGGATCCTATCCCAGTGCACATAGCGTAAAAGACAGGGCTAGAATCTGGACAGGTCTAAACAACCAGACACATTCACTCCTATGGGAGGACTGTGGGAGGAAACCGGATAACACCCAGGAAAGTGCAGAGAGAATATGCAAACTCAACTAGAAATCGGGGCGGCGCGGTGGCGTAGTGGATCGCACAGTGGCCTCACAACAAGAAGGTCCCGGGTTCAAATGTGTGTGTGAATGGTTGTTTGTCTATGTGTTGCCCGGAGATGGACTGGCGACCCGTCCAGGGTGTACCCCTGCCTCCCGCCCTATGTGCGCTGGGATACCCCCGTGACCGCGAATTCGGGAATAAGCGGGTAAGAAGATGAATGAATGAATGAATGAATGAATGAATGAACTAGGAATCGAACCCGGGACCTCCTTGCTGTGCTCCTTGCTGTAACCATTCTAACCACTACGCCACCAGGTTTTCATTCATTCATTATGCAAATTTTTATTATATTTTATTATGAAAAGTATTTTTCTTTATAGAACTTTTGATTGATTAACAAGCTGCAACAGTACCAACTGATAAATATGGAATTCCGGTCAGATGGTAATTGACCTTCAGATATTTTAAACGCTTTCTGCTTCTCACCTCAGTTTTTGTGATTTCATTGGTCTGCCTTTTAATCAGCTCCTCCAACTCTTTGTTCTCTTTTGATATGAAACCTAGTGGTTCTTTCAGCATCTCCTAAAGTATATAAAATGTACATTAATACGGTATGTATTTCTTTTCTGCAGTGGCAGCTGATTGACATTGGGTGTTGAGGCTCCGCACCTACATTGATGTTGAAAAAAATGTAAAAAAAAAAATAATAAGTCAGACATATATAACAAATCAATAACAAAATAAAGTTCTCTTATTCATTCATTCATTCATTCATTCATTCATTCATTCATTCATTCATTCATCTTCTTACCCGCTTATTCCCTAATTCTGGGTCACGGGGGTATGCTGCGCCTATCCCAGTACACATAGGACGAGAGGCGGGGGTACATCCTGGACCCTATTTTATTGTTATTAAAATAATCTAAACTTTATTTTATTTATATGTGTGGGTCTGTAAAATTTGAAAAGCATGTGATTTCATTGGTTTGCTACAAATTCCATTTTCTCCTATTTTTGTTAGATGATTTTATAATTTTGGCAATTAGACCATCACATTTCTGCTCCGCTGGACTGGATGTAAGTTATGCCTTTTATCTTTTCTCTTTGACTCCCTCTAGTGGACATTATTAGTTTTTTGCTTGAACTCATTTACTGATAATAAACACACATTAAACTGAAATTTACTGATACCTAATTCATTTATTGGCTTTATTTGTTAACATGAACATTTTCAATATTTTAGCTAGAAGTAACAAAACTTTGTGAGCATCGGCTATTTCATATTCTGTATTAATGACTGTTCAATTTTCAGTTTGTTCCACCCAAATGTTTTCATTTGTTTACCTTTTTGGGTTCTGCTGCTTCATCCACTGGTTTGAACCGGTGTCCCTGGTGTTTATCGCCATCCCTACAAATAAGACACACCAGTTTTTGATCCGTCTCACAGAACAGTTTGAGCTTCTCCTCGTGGTCGGTGCACACTAGTTTCTCTGGTGCCACAAACAATCCTGCTTTTGGCCCATTAGCTCCAACAGCAGCCATGTCCCGGTCCTTTATAGATTGTTGTTCTGTAAGGTGCTCCCTCACGGCATCGACCATGTTTCTGAGGACCCGGTTGGATTTTAGGTCCCACATAGTATACGGTCGACGGCATTCGGGACACAGTCGTAAGCGGCCGCTGGTCTGCGAGTGGTTATTGATACACTGCCTACAAAATGTATGGTCACACAACAGACTCACCGGGTCTGTAAACTCCCCCAAACACACAGAACACTGAATCTGCTTGAAGAGACGAGAATCCATAGCAGCTTCTGTAGACAGTGAAGTATTGATCAAAACATCTGAGTTTGGATCCTCTAAAAGCCACAACCTGTATTCAAACTGGTTCTCGGAACAGCTGATGCCTATCAGATATCTGACAGCAAATGTCCACCACACTGGACATCACAGATACTAAGGGGGGCTTTTGGCATATGATTGTCAAACCCTCCACCCTTGCATGCCCCTCAGGATGCTATATTTAGGTTTTAGCACCTGTTTTACACACTGACCTGTGTTTTTCCCCTAGTAGTGAACTCCAGCACTCATATTACTGTACAGTTGACTTTAACAAGTGCAGCAAAACAGTGCATCTCTATACCACCAAACTAAAGCGGTGGACAAACTTTTATTCCTATTTATTTATCAATAAGACAAGCTTATTCAATACCAATATTTTTTTTTACTAAACAGCCTTGCTATTTTTATTTATAATTTTTATTCACCTGGAAATCCGATGATGAAGAAAATACATGTCTGTCTAAAGCTTTTTTTTGTCCTCCAGTTCTGTAATTAACAAATGTTAGATAAAACCATAGGCAGAAATCATGTTTTATGTTTTATTCAGTGTAATATATAAATACAAAAATGAGAAATTCAAGTATTTAGTAACAAACATTACACAGATTTATGAGTGAAAAAGCTAAACCAATTAACTGTTAAATTATAAATATTAATTAAATCATTATTACTATATTAATTAGCCATAATCCTATAATCTACCTCTTATTTATTTATAGTAAAGATTAGTGAATAATCGGTTTCATTAATTATTTCCTAATATTTAAGGATTGTTTTTATCAGATCACGATTTTCTAATATTGAATCCTCTGATATATGTAGTGCCATCTTGTGGTCATTTCTTTTTGTTTCCTAGGCCACACAGGTATTATTAATTGAACATTTTTTTGTTACAATTGTTTCGTCCTTTTAATAAAAATATCTTTTTATTTTACAAAGATAATTTAATCACAGGATACTTCATTTCTTTTATTATTTTTTTTTACATTTAAGTACTCATTCATGCAATCAATCACAATAGGTATTTGTCTTTAGGAAATGTATTTGCAAATATTGAAGAGTTTACTTAAAAAATATTAATATTATGGTACGACCCGTCCAGGGTGTACCCCCTGCCTCTCGCCCTATGTGTGCTGGGATAGGCGCAGCAGACCCCCCGTGACCCCGGATTCGGGAATTAGAGAGTAAGAAGATGAATGAATGAATAATATTATGGTAATATTTAAGATATCTACACCCCCTAACCAATTATTAATATATCAATAAGGTTTTGGAGCATTTTTTTGCCTTTAATGATAGGACAGAGGGAGGAAATGGGAGAGAGAGAGAGAGAGAGAGAGAGAGAGAGAGAGAGAGAGAGAGAGAGAGAGAGAGGGTTGGGACCGGAACAGACCAGAGTCGGGAATCAAACCCAGGTCGCCACATTGTTCTTTTAATACCAACAAACGGTGATTGGATCAGTGTTCTTTCCGTCTAGGTAAAGACCAGGTGAGAGACAGAGTGAATAAGGTGGTGGTTTTAACAAGACTTTAGTATCAATTGGGCTCATTTTATCAGCATTATAGAAGGAGATCAGATTTCTCCCACAGTCCAGGTACACGCCTATCTTTCTGGGCTGTGGTGTAAGATCGACTATGCTTTTGTCTATATTGTAGGTCTGATGGATCTGGTAGCCAAAGTCTGAGCTGAAGCAAAGCACCGTATCATTGACAATCCTTCCTGATTCATAGCTACAAACTCCAACACCCCAGGACACTTTTTTCCCTACATCCAACTCCCAGTAATGTTCACCTGTGGTAAATGATGTCACACTCTTTGCCCAAAGTGAGCCAGATTTGTTTTTTTGAATCTTCGTAAGCTTCTTAGGTTGAACACTTAGTCCGCTAGGAGAAACGCTAATGCTTTGATCACCTTGGTCCTCCACAGTATGACGATGAGGCACTTGATGGGAAACAAGGTTATAATGACTAACAAAGTATTTTTTAATAAAAAATATATACATATATA
>JAOTRA010000035.1:13826722-13840594 GCA_026260255.1 Pseudolaguvia tuberculata | reverse complement strand
GGGGACAACTATTGTCTATTACATAGAGGCATGGACAGTTCAACTTAATCAAATTAAAAGATCAGGGACAGAATCCTTCTAGAAGGTCCGGACTAGATGAGTAATATTCTTTAAGCTGAATTACTGTTACTATTAGTTATTACCTAATTATTATATTAATGATCATTTAATGTACACTTTATTAGGAGCATGCAGAAGTGTACTGCTTAAAATCCTACAGATGCCAGTCAAAAGCCTTGCAATATATATCAGTTTAAAAAAGGCAATGGGAAGTGGGAAGTGGAAGCCTAGTAGTTAAAGTGTTGGACTAATACCAGAAAGACCGGTGTTCAAATCCCACCTATACCAAGAAACCACTGTGGGCCCTTGAGCAAGGCCCTTAACCACCAATTGCTCAGTTGTAAAAAAAATAAATAAAAAAAAAGAGAGACCGAATGTAAGTTGCTCTGGATAAGAGCGTCTGCCAAAATGCCAAACAGTAACTGTAACAATATTCAGACATTAGCATGATTGCGTCAATAGCAGATGGTCTGAGATAATCAGGGATTTTTTTTTGATCAGTTCATAACAGATTCTAGAGATTACAAAGAATGTGACAGGGAGAGGAGAACCTCTGGGTTCTGGAGGAATGCACCAAATGAATGTTTTTATTTATCCTATATATATATACCTAATCTTTGGACTTCCTCCTTGTCTTCTGTTTGGTAGCTTTATTTCAAACATTCTCCTACCAATATGTTCACCATTCCTCCTCTGTATATGTCCTGACTTTCTCCCCAAACCATCCAACATGAGTCGCCCCCCTGATGATCTTGTTTTTAATCCTGTTCAGAAGAAAACCTCAACCTCTTCCAGCTCTGTCTCTTCCTTAGGGCCATTGTCTTTAAACCATACATCATGGCGGGTCTCACTACTGTCTTGTATACCTTTTCTTTAAATCTAGCTGAAATTCTCCTGCCACACATCACTGACATTTCTCACCCATTCCAACCTGCCTGGAAATCTAAGAAACAGAATGTCTTTTTTTTAAATTTTATTTTCTCCATCCTTTTTTAAGATGATGACTTGTTTGCATGAAGAGCTGTAGAGGTGTTCCTAATAAAATGGCTTATGAGTGTACATCAAATGTGTCCAAAGTGTGGGAACTTACTCTTCAGTTTTATAAACATCTGAATAGAGCCCTGCCCATAAATACTTCTTATTGGAGAATGATGTGGTAGCCTGCTCTGGTTCTTCTTCTTCTTCAACATGGCTTGGTGATGAATGAACAGGTTCCGAGCTTGTGTGAAAGCAAGTAGAAAACTGATCATTCGGATCTTTTTCTTCATTCTGATTTTGATCTTCCTCTTCCACAAATTCGGCCAGTTTTGTCTTTATCCCACTTTTTTGCTTTCCATGAATGACAAGCTCAATCACATCTAACACTGTGTCACTATTATCCTTGTCTTCTCCTGCATTTTCTAGACCCAAGCATGTGGACAGCTCAGAAACAGAAGCTAAAGATGGTGGAGAATCAGGTTTAGGGGTCTTTCTCGGTCGTCCTGGTCCTCTTTTCTTAACTTCGCTGTCATCTGAGAAACTCAGTGCCTCTGAGATCGGATGTTTTGCTGCTATTAAATGTTGCATTTCAGTGCTGGAAGTTGAAGGACTGTTTCTGTCGGCTGGGTGTAAATGCTCCTCTCCTAAAAGAGGGGAACTCTGGCAAACATAATTAGACATTTTTTTAATCAAAGGCCTCCTTTTGGTTTTAAACCTTGGATTCCATGAAGTTTTGTCTGGTTGTCTGGATGGTGATAAATCACTGCAATGATGCTTTCTCAGGAAACCACCAGCCTGGTCGATACCTGTAAAACATGCAATAAAAAGCTTCATTAAATTCTGTGAACATTACTAAATAGCTAGTGAGAATTAAGTAGCAAAGACGTCTTGATCGCTCTTTCTAATTAGAACTGTAATGTTGCAACACTTCCTTCTTAAGATTTATATAATAATGTATAGCTATAAAAGCCATTAATGGATTTTGTGTGCACATATCTTTATATAAATCACCTCTTCTCAGTAATGATTGTCTGTTTTACACTACGGTTAGAAGATGAATGAATGAATGAATGAATGAATGAATGAATGAATGGTAATCTAATCCTTGACTTGCACACTCAGAACTGGACCAAATTCCACCAACATGGTTGCCTGGCATCAAAGATTCTATAGATCCAGAAGTGTGGATTTGTAACATTATTTAATGCAAATTAATGCATTTATTAATGCATTTTTTCATTGAAAATGTGAAGGGCCGCGCGGTGGCTAACCGTGGTTAGCATGGTTGTCTCACAAGAAAAAGGTCACAGGTTCAATTCCCGGGCCAGGGATCTTTCTGTGCGTGTTCTTCCCACGCTTGTGTGGGTTTCCTCTAGGTACTCCAGTTTCCTTCCACAGTTCAAAAACATGTACATAAGGTTGATTGATGAGTCAGAATTGCCCTTAGGAGTAAATGTGTGTGGTTGTTCGCTATGTGTGCCCTGTGATGGACTGGCGATGTCCAGGGTGTCTGACGGATCCCCGTGACCTTGAATTAGGGAATCAGCGGGTAAGAAGATGAATGAATGAATGAAAATGTGAAAAATTCTGATTGAAGTATAGGGAGGTTTTATTGAACAGACCAAACATCCCTTTTGATAGTAACATTTAAAATTATAATAACCAGCATTGCACTTGGAACATAGCAACATTTGTTCTCTGTTTTGCTACCAGACAGGGCTGCAATCAAGAGCATTCCACAGCAAAGCCAGGACAAGGATTGTGAAATCAGGATGGGGTGTGTGTTCCATCAAATACCTCATTTTACATCATATAACAATCTTCCTTTAGGGAATACAGTGACGAGTCATGTTTTATCTCAAAACGGACCAACAAGACGGTGCGGAAAAACAACCTGGCCATAATGTTCTAATATGACTTTGATGTTGTTGTTTTTTTTTGCGGACGGGCTATTCCTAGGCTGGATAAGAGCCAGACCCAGAGCGTTTTAAATCTACCTCTGTCACATCAACATGGAAGTGTAAATACAGCCAAGGTATATTTTTAGACTGAAAAAAACAAGTCTGCATAGGAGGTTAAGTAAGGAGTAAGGGACAAGATAAAAAGAGAAAAAGATCTGACCAGAGACATTAGGGTGGGGAATTGCTCTGGAGGCACATATGAAGCTAGTTAGAAGATGTACTCTAGCCAAATATACTCTTTGGCCTTCATAAAAACATCTCTCTCTCTCTCTCTCTCTCTCTCTCTCTCTTTCTCTCTCTTCTTCACTCTCTTTTCCTCTCTGTCATTTGTAAAAGTTGACTTTTACAGATTTCCAGGCTAACCCCCACCCACGTAACCACATTTCCTTACCACTGCTGAATGCCTGCACTTTTCTCTTTCTACCTTTCCAAGTCAAACAGAATGGTGTATAGTGGCCACGGGCAGACAGGCGTTCTCTAGCAGGAGTCAAAATGGACATTCCTTGGCAGGCAGATAAGAGCATAAGCACATAATTCATAATGATAAATTGTATTGTACAGTTTCCAGTGTCTCAAGGGGACTTGTTACATCTCAGTTAGTCTAAGTATGAATGTGAGAATAGTTGCGTGCATGAATAGAGCTAACCACAAATAACCCCATGCTTGGTTCTCTCCACAAAAGGGATTCTGGGTAACTGATATGTAACTGTTAATATATTTATCAGTTGTGTTCTTTTGCAAATATTATCCACAGATGTTCTATTCATTCTAACTGTAATTTAATGGACATACAAGGTTGGTAAAAAAAAAAAACAAAAGCTAATCAAGTGGTTTAAATGGTGGTGTGAAACAAAAATTCTGTGTTTTTGGAACTTCTGGGGCAACATATTAGGCCATTTCCTTTTTCCATAGAATACATACTCCCTTCGGCCCTGTGCCATTTAGTAAATATGCAGTCCTTGTGTGGGTATGCTGTCAAGTCCAAAAGGCAGTAGAGTGTCCCATTTCTCAATTTAGGCTTAAAAATGTTTGCAAGTGCCCCTGGCAAAGACCACATGCAAGTGTACTCAGGCACAGTCTTTTAACCCAAACACAGACAACCAGTGTGTTAAGCCGGAGAAAAACATAGTAGATACAATCAAATAAAGCAAATGACATTTAAATGTGATACACGATATTGCCAAAAGGCAGTGAGTGACTTTTGGCTATTGGGATTCATATGTGGTTCCTCTCCAAACTGTTACTACAAATATGGACACGGTTAGTCGGAATGTAGTAGAATGTTTTTGTATGTTCTAGCATTACATCATTCGTTCACTTAAAAACTCCATCACTGTTCCAGCATAACTGTAAGAGATCCCTGAACACCACACTAGGGCGCTGTCTCCGGAATTCTGAGAGGTCTTCCTGATCCGGGTCAGAGGGCATAGGCGCCCTATTTAAGGAGCGCCATCCTTTGGGCATATTGCGAAGTATTGTTTTGTTAACCAAACTTACCGAGCGTCTCAGTATTGATAACTAGATATTACGGATTATGAACTTTTGCATGTTAACCTGATTATGAGTTACCCTAAAGTTTTGGACCTGTTTGCCATCTTCCTGTCTGTTTGTCTGTTCCCACCCCACCTTTGGAATAAACACTATAGAGAGAACTAACTTTCTGGAGTACTCTGCATCATGGATTCTACTACTACACCCCCACCATTACAATGACAATGACCTTGTGCACAAACTCCCTGAACTCCATTATCACATGCTGGGTTATTATTAGAGTGAAAAAATGGCAGTGTTCATCTGATCTTACTACCACTACCACTGAACCCCTTTGGGATGAACTGGAATGACGACCTATCTCAGACCTCCTTACCTGACATTGGTGTCTAATCTCACTAACACTGTTGGAGTTGAATGAACAGATATCTCACATTCAAGTACAAAATTGGACTGAAATGACTTACTAGAAGAGCAAAAGAAGATGTTTGAAATCGCACCTGTTTGTGGCACTCAGGTGATGACAAACATTTGGCAATCTAGTCTATATTTTATAGTCAAATAAACTGCTTGCTAATTAAATCAAATAATTACGGCAATTACATTGTCAGAAGCCAAACAGGGTTATTTTAAGAGGTTTAGATCTGGCAACATAAATCCAAATCAAGACAGATCAACTGTTCGGTATACCTTGTCCATCGCTTTTGGCAGACACCCTTTATCCAAAGCAACTTATGCTTGGAGAAGGGTTAGCTTAATGGTTAAGGTGTTGGACTGATACCAAAAAAGACCAGGGTTTCATTCCCAGCTCCCCATAGCAACCACTGTGGGCCATTGAGCCAAAACAATGCTGCCAAATAATATAAATGTTTTTTACACCTCAAGCGTGTGGGGGTTTGAGGTTCTTGCTCAGGGGCCCAGAAGAGGCAACTTGATTGTGCTGGAAATGGATCCACTGTCATCCAATTAGTACATTAACCATCTCCGGCTAATGAATTTCATGCTTAGTCTGTACAATGAATTTGTCTATTTTATTGGTTAGGACACAGGACACTCTGAGTAGACAGACACTAGGGACACTGTAATAATGATACTGTAACTCGTGTTACCTTTTATTCTATCCATCAAATCAAATAAGACCACCACTGTTAAAAATCAAATTATAGACCTTTCTCACCGCATCAGTGACCCTGATCTCACCTCTGTGGCATCACAATATGAATAATTACGCTGCCAAACACCAATTTTCATTCAATAGCAGTCCATGGGTTAGACAGTGACATGGATGAATTGGTAAAACAATTAACACAAAAACAAAAAATTGAATAAATGTATATAATCAAATAAATAAATAAATAAAAGTCACCTTAATGCTGCCTAATGCTCTTGTACCAGTAACACATACCACCCGCCATATAAACTACAAATGCATGGAACAATCAATTGCTCAAATAAATATCACCAGAAGTTTAATGGTTGTCCCTTTCACCATCGAATACAGATTTAAAAACACCATGTAATAAAAAAAGACCTGTATTTCCATTCACATATACCCAGAGGCTGTCTCAAAGATGATGCACCACCAAATGCATTCAGACAAATTACTCACACGCTGAGGTTTGTTTCTTGCCATATGTTCAACCAAACAACTACAAGCATAATAGTTCTTCCGTTCTATTGGTATTTTAGAAACAATAGTCGTACACTGGTATTGTAACAGATAAAAAAGCACTAGAAAAAAACCTAGATTACAGATCTGCTGATTTATAGAAATGCCTCGAAAGGGTAGGAATTCAGCACCTGCATTACACACGCATTTATACAATACCGTCACCACAAATAAATTCAAGCACAAAAGCACCACTTGCTGTCACCACCGAATGAACTATAAAAATGCCTGCCAGGACACCACATACTGTATCAATGCATATCTGTAGCTCATTTAACCCGCTAACACATCTTAAATAATTCGCTTGGCAACTAGAAACTGTAGTAGCAACTACACAGACGGGGAAAAACAGTCTGTACACTCATTTCGTAGACCACCAGTTAAACAGTGGGTGGTAAATAAGCTGAAAGACAACCAAATATAACACAAGCTGCTCTCATTTAATGGCACAAAGTGATTCCTAGCAATGCTTGGAGAAAACATAGGTCTAAAGAAACCTTAAATTTACATGACAATAAATAATAAGGGATGGCCCTGTGATGGACTGGCTACCTGTCCAGGGTGTACCCCAACCTATCGCCCTATGTGTGCTGGGATAAGCTCCAGCAGACCCTTTGACCCCGAAATAGGGAATAAACTTTCTTACCTGGTGTTTTCTTATCTCCAGACGTCACATATGTCCTAGCCTGTTCTCTTAGAACACCAGTAAGTCCTTCATTTCTTGACTTTGTCAACCTTTTCTGACTTGAGGCAGCGCTAAAGAGTGTACATTGTTTTAAGAAAGATTGACTTTTTCTATGTAACTGCTGAGATGATGAGTTCCATTCCGCTTCTGGTTCTCTCTCAAGGTCCACAGTATTGATTTCAGTTGTTTCAGATGTCTGGTTAAGGTCTTTCTTGCCATAACCCCGTGGTGGCTGATGCTCTGACCATCTTACTTCTTCTCCCTGCCCTAATTTTGATGGACTTGAACATGTAAAAGGAAAGGTTTTGTCTTTCTGTTGGATTTGTGAAAAGATTGGTGTGGGAGAAGATGAGTAGCTTCCGAAATGTTCATTGTCTTTTGGAAGATTATTATGCCATACATCATTTCCATGCTGTCTTTCAGTCATCGTGCTATATTTGTCGCGCTTGCCTTTGCCTTTCTCTTTCTGCCTCTGCCTTTGCCTGATTTCTGTATTGAAACAGTCACAGGAGGAGTGTGGGGTTATCCTAGGATATGTCTCGAAAGTATTCTGTCCCCAAACTGCAGAATCTTGCCTTGGGAATTTGGACCTTTTCTTGTGAAACTTAGAAGGGCTAATTATAGGGTTCTTTGAGTAGTGTGGCAAAAAGGATGGTGGGAATGGAAGGGGATATAATGTGCCGGAAGGGTATCCTCGACACAGGCCAAAACCAAGTGAAGCGGTTGTAAACGGTACTTTGTACGATGGATGAATAAATCCACCACTTGGGTACGGGTATCCAAGTTTGTGCATTACAGGAAAATGTGAGACAATTTGTTCGCTTGGCTCAGTGGAACAACCATGTTTCCTTCTCATGTTTGCCATTCTGACATAATGAAGAGGTTCACAGGACAGGGCAGAATGTGGTGAATAGTACCCACTAAGGTTAATTTGAAACATGGCTGGGGGGTGAACTTTTTCTTGTAGACACGGAAGGTCATATGATTGACATTTGCCTTTTAGAGAGCTTCTACCAGTTGCGTTACCAACATCGTCAGAGTTTGTTCGAGTAACACGCTGCACTATTCGAATCTTGCTGAGTCTGACAACCAAGTCATCAATATCAGCAAGGAAGTCTGGGTCTTGGTGTTTGGCTCGAAGTTGCATATACTTCTTCTTGCATTTATACTTATGTCTTCTAAGCTTTTCTCGATTAAGGCAGTGATGCCCCTTTCTATGGCATTTAAACGTACGTCCTTCTTGGTCTGTGAATGCCAATGAGGGACTAGAATTTTGTGGTCTACCAGAGCCTAATGGCAAATGAGAAGAAAATAGGTGTTCTGGAGGCAAAGAGGAAAAATATTTGGGCCTACTCTGAAAGGAATTACTCCCAGAGACCCCAGACTTTGTGAATACAGAATCTGTGGCTGAACAAAATCCCATGCCTTCATTCAGCCTCTTATTCCTCTCGCTTCTGTCTGATGGGGCAGGTTCATTAATTCCTTCTCTGCTGTTACTCATCAGTTTTGATTCACAGTGCGCCTGGGAAATTTCACTTAGTTGTTTAAATGAAGTTGCCTTGATTTGGGGGGCATTAAAACTGATTTGTGAACTCCGTCCCAAAGAAAAATGTTTTAGCATGTTCGATGAACCGGATAAAGAAACATTTTGGTTTACTAATGATGGTGGAACAAATGTAGATTTGAAGGTTAACTGTGGATTGTCTGGAAACATCCGTAAAGATTTCTGGGAGGAAATGTTGAAGGTTGGCTGACATTTGGGTTTGCGACCTCTCCTTTTTCCCATGTATATAGTTCCTCTTTTGCTAACATTAATTTGAGAACCAAGTTTACCTCCAAAAGAAGATACGAGGGAAGATAACGAGTGGGTTGAATTCGAATCCGGATCGCATGCATCCTTTTCTGTGTCGTGTTGTGAAATATCTCTACTGTCGCATCGCTTCTGCCCCAACAAAATCTGTGTAAGCACTCTATCTTTTCTTTTCATTTTAATCTTATTGATCTTTCCAATGAAGGACTTCATTACTACTCTTTTGTTTTTTTTACACGTTTGAATGTGTCTTGCTTTGTCTTTGGATGTTGTATGAAGTTCTCCAGAGTCCAGTTTTTTTGGCTGAGTTTCATGCACTCGGATAGAAAAAGACTCTTTGGGGCGCCCACGTTTTTTTGCCATAGGCATTATCTGCTTCCTATCGAGTTTTGTCTCTAACTCCTCTTGGTTTGGAGTATTAACTACAGACACTTCAGAACTGTTAGCCTCAGACTCTACTTCTGATTTGTTTGACTTTGGTCTACCCCTTTTTTTAGACGGTGGATTATCTAGAAATGAAATTTCTGAACGAAAATGTTTTACATTTTTAGGAGGTTTTGATTTGGGAGGTTGTCCCGCTGGATTTAGTTTAGACTGTGACGAGGGAAGAAATTCGAAAGAACTACGGTCTGGAGTTTCATTTTGTGAATCACTGTGTAGCGCTGTGCAGGCAACGGGACTATGATTAATCTCATTAGCCATGGTTGCATACTTATTGCTGCGAAGGCTTCTGACCTGTTGTTTCTTCAACAGTTTTTTGTCTTGCTTGGGGTTAGATAAATCATCCATTTGAGTTTTTAACGGGGCAGATGATACCTGAGGACATAATGTAGAACGTACAGAGCTGTTGGTATCAATCAAACAATGGACTTCAATTTTTTCGGGATACGCACAAAGCTTGAACTCCTTTCCATGCTCATTATTAGCCGATCTACCATAATTATCGGGCTCAAAACCTGAATTTTTGGTGCATTTGGTGGTTATTTCTGGACTCCAGTTTAAGTCTCTATTTTCCTTCGGCCATTTACTCCCTTTGCTTTTCTCTGAAAGATCTGACGTGACGTTCGTGCACTTACTGAAGGACGGGGAATCAGTTACTTGGAAAGAGGTGGTCTGTTCTGGCAGGTCATTTGTACGAGGGCTTGGTTCTTGTGTGGAGCCATTTTGCTGCTTACTCTTTTCATTAGTTGCTGTAGCATGATTGGAGTCATTCACACAACCCTCACCCTTCTTATTGTTTAAATTTAATTTGGAAGTGAGTTCGAAATGACTATCAATGTACTTTGAGGCTTTTTTCTGATAACGGCACAATAGCTTGGATGACGTAGCATGTAAATCTGTTTCATTTAAATGACCATAACTGGAGTTTGGACTGCTTTGTCCTTTCTGTGTCATGTCCTCATTTAGAATGTTAATGCGCTCTTGTGCTCTGGAGTCCTGTTGAGAAGTCTCAGGAAGATTGTTGGAGGAGTATTTCTGATTTATATGAGTGTTATGAGTTATCTTGTGAGAAACTGACAGTTTGGTGGACAACTTTGGGGTTTCCTGTTGGGTTGTATCAGGAATTGTATCTGTTTCCTTTGTTTGGTTTGGAAGAACCTGTCAAAATAGATGATGCATGATAAGTACAAAATCTCAAGAAAGATGGATTCTAATGAATATTGAAATATAAATATTGAAATGGTTAAATGAATGTTGAGAGTTAATCGATCTAACACGTAACGAATGTAGGTGAGCATGAAAAAAAGTTCACAGTGAGAAGGAAAAACTGAAACAGTGTCAAGTTACAGGTTTCATCTATTTTTGCTTCATCTATAAGAAAATAAAAGAGGCAAAAATAGATAACCAAGATCATCGTTTTGACATCCATCATTTCTAGGTAGACGTTATGCTTCCTGGTGGACAACTAAGGGCATACTGTTTTGATATAGCCATTAAAAAACAAACATGATGCCCAGCATAAAATTACTGGCTCCTACCTTTTTGGCTGCCCTTGTAGTAAGGGAGTCTGTCGCAGGAGATATTATACCCGAAGGCATGAGAGAGGACGAAGAAAGTGCTGATGAATCAGTATTTGTCATAGCTGAATTGTCTTTTGTTTCCAATGAGTCGGTGTTATTTAGTTTCTGAGCCGGACCACATAACTGACTGTAGAGTCTAGTTTTAGCACTGATACCATCTCTTCGTTTGCAGATACTTTGGCCCACAGGTTCAACCCTCTGAAACATTCGAATCGAAGGTCTGCATATAAAGTTCTCAAGGCTCTTTGGGGGTTTCTTGGTTCGTTTTGTACTGGGACTGATTCTTGCTTTCGTATTGCCCTCTGAAGAGTCAGTATGTTTAAGTTCAAAATCCTGAAGCTGTTTCTCTCGGCCATCAATTCTTTCAGAGAAGAAATCACATTCTTCTGACTTGGTCTTTTTGTTTTTTTTCCTACCCTCTGTCCCATCAACATCTCTTTTTTCCTCTGGTGTTGGTGTAGGCGAGTTGTTCTTCCTTTTTTTATCCATCTCGGTGTTTAGTAAATTAAACTAACTGTCAGGCGGAGGCAAAGATATGAGGACTGAAGAAAGATCTGCAAAAAAAAAAAAAATCTTTTTAATAAAAGTTTCCAAATCTGTACTGCCGTCTCTCATTATATTCCTACAACGAAGAAGTATCAAAAAAGGATTATTATAAAAACGTTCAATTCCTTTTAGTAACAATAACCAGACCTGTAACAGTATCCTACATTAAATCTTAGAAACTCTTATTCCTGTAAACAAGCCATCGTTTAACTGATTGTTTCCCAGTAAAGTCAGCTGAAATTATGTTGAGAGGTTTCCAAAGGGCAGGTGCTTTACTGCACTGTGTGAGTTCATTTCTAAGAACAATCTTGAATGATGACCTCAGTGCATTAACTTTCACCGGGGAAGCATAAAATCCACAGATCAAACTATTGCCAAAGGAAAAGAACACATTACTAGGACACAGGACGTGCAATTTAAAGCTGCATTAAAGGTGTTGAACAACAAACTTGACAGTGTATGTTAAGGCACACTCAATAAATACCCTCAATGCCACATGGATTGAAATAAATAAAACATCACCTGATTAATAGCAAGGAGCTGCGCGCTGGGGTAGTAGTTAGCACGGTTACCTCACGGCAAGAAGGTCCCAAATTCGATTCATAGCCAAGAGGTCTTTCAGTACAGAGTTTGCATGTACTCTCGGTGCTTACGCAGGTTTTTTCTAGCTTCCGGTTTCCTCTGACAGTCCAAAAATATGTACATTAAGTTGACTGGTGATTCTCAATTGGCCATAGGAGTGAGTATTTACATTTTTTTTAGACTGTGGAAGGAAAGCGGAGTACCAGACCATGCAAGCGTGGGGAGAACATACAAACTCCGCACAGGCAGACCCCTTGCCCGGGAGTCAAACCTGTGACTGTCTTGCTGTGCGGCAACTTTGCTAACCGCTACGCCACCGCGCTGCCTTTTTACTTTCACTTTCAATCTGTGACCAAACTGTGTATAGCAACTGGTGGTACTGATATGACATACTATTCGTCAGGGACACTTTGGATCTGTTGCTCACCAATTCCTCAGACATCTTCCTGTAAGTCATGGCAAGTTTAAATATGTAATAATATGTTTGTATTGATGGTTGTCATTTTATTAGTTTTACGTATTAAATTTACCTTCTTGTTGTGAGGCAACCGTGCTAACCACTACAGCACTGTGCCACCCATATTCTACATAAAAAAATAATGCTGTGAAATGTTTATTTGCTTCAATTCATTTTAGGCTATGAAAAATTCAAAAGTACCTGCCTGGAAGGGTTACAAAGAAAGGTTAAAAAAAATTGTAAGCCCTGACTTCAATCTTGTTGAAGTTTGATCCCAATCCCACAAAGTGTGTAAACGTTATTAGACTTTCTGCTTCTTATTTCTCGCCATAATTCAGCATAATGTCACTACCAAACTGTTCACAATCCCTTTGTGATTGAGCAATCCTTGAAGTCCTTAAACCTTCCTGCTCCAGGGGCGCTGTACAATAGCTGACCCTGCGCGCTGACCCCCAACTTGCTAAGGTAAGACATCTTACTAAAATGGGACATTTCACTATATGCTGTACTGTGTATGTGACAAAATAAATTGACAATTGGAATTAGAAATTATGTTGGATAGATCTATCTATCTATCTATCTATCTATCTATCTATCTATCTATCTATCTATCTATCTATCTACACAAATTCCAGTTAGGCAAAGTACTGGCTGTCAATGTGTAGGTTGTTCAGCCTGGTGAATATCTATAATTGTATAGATTCTGGTAACCTGCACCCACAGTTCCTTGAGCCCTAAAAACGGCCTGAGGAAAGCAGAGGCAGTACAGAGCTATTCCTACACTAGAGCTATTAGTAGTCCAGTCAAGAGCAAAGTTAAAAAGGTATTTTAGGATTTTTTCTACACCGGGAACAATAGCTACTTTTTCAAGCTTACAGCAATCATTCATCTTTGTTTCTTACACGCTTATTCCCTAATTCGGGGTCATGGGGGTCTGCTGGAGCCTTTCCCAGTGCACATAGGGCGAGAGGCACCAGCCCATCACAGGGCCACATATAGACTAACAACCCCTCACACACATTCATTCCTATGGGCAATTTAGAATCACCAATCAACCTAATTTACATGTTTTTGGACTGTGGGAGCAAACCGGAGTACCCGGAGGAAACCCACGCATGTGCATGGCATGCAAACTCCATACAGAAAGATCGCCGGCCCGAGGATCGAACCCGGAACCTTCTTGTTGTGAGGCGAGCGTGCTAACCACTACGCCACTGTGCCGCCCCTTACAGCAGTCATTCATATTAATTCCACTTTTTTTCTCTTGAGGTCTTACCACAGTTTTGCTACCCTTTCTCAGTCCAAGGCTTCCCTCTCCCTCTTCCTCTCCTCATCCAGTTTATTATGTTCCATAATAGCAAAAACAGTTCCCTTCTTTGTACGCGGCAAACTGAAACCTAATAACGTCGAACTGACTCATCACAATAAATTAGCCAACAAAAGTCACTTTTAAGATTAATTTAAAAATGAGTTATTTGGCTCATAGACCTTGGCTTCCTTTCAGATAACACTTTAGACCTTGGCTAAAAGTAGTGAGGCTGGTGTGTGTGTGTGTGTGTGTGTGTGTGTGTGTGTGTGTGTGTGTGTGTGTGTGTGTGTGTGTGTGTGTGTG
>JAOTRA010000035.1:13798744-13817789 GCA_026260255.1 Pseudolaguvia tuberculata | reverse complement strand
ACTCTGCACAGAAAGATCCCCGGCCCGGGATTCAAACCCGGGACCTTCTTGTTGTGAGGCGACCGTGCTAACCACTACACCACCGCGGCGCCCGATATGATGATCAATGACAGGCAATTTAATGTGTCATTTTAATGATATGAATAATAATGTATGAACCTGCAGGTCTGATGCTGAGTTGCAGTTTGAAGTCTGGGATCAGACCCTTGGTTTTCTGCCTGCCAGCGCTCCTCCTCATTCCATTCTCACTCTGCTGTGGGTCACATCCTAATATTGTATTCAAATGAATCCCCTTATTGCCCTTGACTCACTTATGCTAAATTAAACACAGCAAGAGATCTCCCCATACTTTATAATGGATGCTAAGAAGAATCATCTTTTTAATCAAATTTCATTCATTCATCTAACCCGCTTATTCGGTAGAGGTTTGCTCAAGCCTATACTAACACACGGGCAAATGGCAGGGGTACACCCCGGATAGGTTGCCAGTTCATTGCAGGGCCACACATAGTCGAGCAACCACTCACGCACTCGCTCACCCCTATGGGCAATTTTTGAAATCACTAATGAATTTGATTGTGGGAGGAAACTGGAGTACTTGGAGAAAACCCACACAAGAAGGTTCCTCCTTTCACTGGGTTTCAAATCCGGGACCATCCTAACCATCACCTCTACATCCTGCCTTAAATTAAACTCACCAGATTTGCGTTTCAGATCGCAATTAGGAATTGCAAACTTGGAATTATGTGATTCAATATGGAATGTTTAACGCTTTAAGGTACTGAGGAAGTTTCCTGTGTATATGTGTGTGTGTGTGTAAGGAGGAGGAATGGGGGGAACTGATGTCATTTGTCTTAACATTTGACCTTGCAAGGGATTTACATTGACTAGAAACTTCAGGAAAATGCTAGACCTGCTTTTAATGTAATAAAAGGGTTGACAGTTTGAAGCAGTGGGTACATAAATGGACGCAAACAATAAGGACTAATCGATTAATCAGACAGCACTGATTAGAAGTTCCGTGACGTGACATAAAAAGGAAAAAAATTTAAAAACGTGCCATGAGTCACTTCTCGGTCAGAAGTATGCAAGAGTTGGTTAATGTCATCTTGCTTCTCCATTAATACTTAAGCCCCCGTTATCCTACAGCAATTTGTCAGGCTTCAAATGTAGAAAACAAAATTATTGTTGAATGGATATTAAATTGCAACAAACTGATTTTTAGAAATAAAAACGTAATAGATTTGTTTCTTTTAATTGTATGCTATTTAAAAAACCCCCAGAAAAAACACGATAAAGCATTTGAATAAACGGAATGAGGAAATCAGATGGGGTCCCAGGCTCTTGGTACATATGATGCAATTAAAAGTATCTGTAAACCTGTCTGAGGAAAATCGATGGTTAACCAAATTTTATTTAGTTTTATTATCAATACATAATTAACAACACAATTTATATAATATATATATATTTTAATATTTAGGGATTCACCAGTTTTATATGCAGTATTACCTTGCTTTTGTTTGTCTTTCATTTGAATGAAAATTCAAAGTAAAATTATTTACAAAAAAAAAAGTGGAGTGATGCCAACAAATACGGGGATGACATGGACACTGTGTGTGTGTGCGCGCACGCACATACACGCACACACTATAATATATATGTATATATATATATATAGTGAGACACACATGCACACACACCTGGGACGAGTGCACAGATGGCAAAAGGAATCAGAAAGAAGAGCGTTCTGAAACCAGGATCAACTACCAGAACAGAACAGGGTGATCCGACGAACAGGTGTGCTAAACCGAGAGCCAAAAAGAGGTCAAGGGCAACCAATCAGTAGAATGGGCCGGAGGACACACTGAACCCTGTAACTATTAGACTGTGAACAGGGGGTCTGGCTCTTTGTAGCATGTGCAGATCAGCGTTAGGGAAAGTGCATACTGCTGCACGTTCTAGAGGAAGGGTCTTCAGAGTCAGTAGTCTGGGAGAGACGTGAGGAAGAAAAGTGCAGTTGAATACACTCACCTCTGAATTAACGTTAAAAAAAAAAAAAAAAAAAGTGTCAATGCAAAGACGGAAAGAGACTAGAGACGGGCCACGACAGAGGAAGCGCGAGAGATAAAATGTAAAACTGTGGAAAACCATAAGAGAGTGTCAAAAAGGTCATAAATGAAAGAGAGAGAGACTGGCATTAAGACGGAATGCCGAATGATGGCAAATCCTCACGCGGTGAGTGCGTTGCGAGCCAGACAGGTACAGCGATGAAGAAACAAAGCATGTGTAGGCATCTCTTTCAGTAGGACCACCTCTCCTGTGTGCGGGGCTCACTGTTTACAGAGGAGGGTTCTGATGGGAGATGATTGGTAGTGTCTCCTCCATTCAAACTCTTCCTGCATACCGGACACGTGTCATGCTGTAACAGAGAACAGGAATGTGCATCAGATTCGTCGACTAACTGCAAGTCTTTTGAAATAAGTCTAAATTGCATCGTGCATACATGAGTTTTTATTTGTAAAGATCAACCTAAAAATGTCCACCCACTGGTTTGGAACACTTTGTAAGGATTTCATTGCCATATTAAAATGGTATTTTTCTTGTTCAACAATTCCACCAATCTTTCCTGCTTTTACTCCGGTATTTGGTTTAAAACCCATTAAAGGCTGTGAATGTAAAGATCATCATTATATAAATAAGTGTAGCATGATGTACTGTATAGAAATATCAGAAACTTTAGAGACACTACAACAGGTGGCGGCAAAGGGCGTAAAACTGCGCTCCCTGTGCAATCTAGTGCTGCCACCTGCTGGTGGGACACCCCCTTGTCGAGCCTTTTGTCTGTTCTTTTTAAATATGTAGTGTTGTTAAATGGGTTCGATTTGCTGCTCCTTACAGTAAAAGAGGTTTAATAAGTGTCGAAACTCTTTCCTGTGTTAAATTGGCTACACTGGAAGACAGACGCAGATAATCAGGAACCAATTTTTCCCAATCGCTAGAAACGATTAAGTATTTTCATAGATCATAATTTATTGAATGGATTCGACTGATGTAAAGTAAATAGAGGTTGCTTTTCCCAGAGAGAGCCGAACATGAAGATCTGCGTGTGTAAGCATGTTTCTGTAATCATGCTAAAAAAAAAAAAAAAAGTTGACTTCAGTCGCTCCAGGATTTCACTATGACTGAACAGTAACAATAAAAGAAAACTCAACCAACCCCTGTGTATTTTTATCCAATCATATTGACAGATCCTTGTAACGCCCCACCCATAGGTACAAAGTATTTCACTTCCTTGTTCCTTATTTTGAAGTTAATTTGCTAACAAGTTACTACAGGAATATAAGCATTTCCCAGATCTTAACGAAAGCAAATCTTCAAAGTCTGCATTTTGGTGGGGGCAACTTGTACTTAATCCAGAAATTTTATTGCAACAAAACATATATTGCAACAAGCACCACCAAATTTCTCTTTTAGATAATCTGCCATAAAGTCAGTCATTCTAACCTGCAAACAATTACAGAAAGACCGGGGAAATCCTGGGAGGTTTAAATAAAGGTTTCAATGTTGGGGGGGACGGACAACCATGGTTTATTTGAGTTTTCTTTCAAAAGAAAATACCACCGACTTTTATACTTACAAGTCAGTGGCTTATACAATTCTAAAGCAAATGTTCCTAGCAGTAATAGCATCAGTTTGTAATTTAAACAATATTTTGATGTGCGATAAAAGCATTTGCTGACCCGAGTCTTACCAGTTCTAGCCAGGGCACAATGCAGTCACTGTGGAAGAAGTGATTACAGGGTAGCTGCCTTACTGGCTCGCCGACTGTGTAGTCTTCCTTACACACTGGACACTCCAAACTGCTGTCTGTGTGAAGAAGATGAATTAGTTTACGGATATACGGTGATCTGTAAACAAGCTTACTTATTTGAAAATAAAGGAAAAAAAAAAAAAAAAAGACTGACCAGCCTGTTCCTGAGAAACATTGACTGTGGGGAGGGAAGAGATTTTCTCTTTCTCTGCAGGAGGGGGACCCGTGTTCTCAAACTGACCCAGTAACTGTACACACGTGTATAACAGAAGAAGAATAGAATACGACAGAGTTCAATATTCAAAAATGATACGCACTCTGTGTACCTGTGGAAAGTGTAAGTACACCCGTGTAAGTACCTGTGTAATGACTGCATCCAGACCCCCCTGCCCCCAGGCATAGTCGCCAGGATTCGAGTGCAGCATGCCTGTCCTATTACGACACACACAAATGTCTAACAAGGCATACAATGACAATAATGACACTAAAACAATGTTTGTGTTTACCATGAGAGTGGAGGGGAACCTGGAGCACCTGAATTGGCAAAAAGGCCAGCCAGAAACTGTTGTACTATTCTAAAAGAGACAAAGAAAAAAAAAATGACATTTGTGAAGACAAAATAATAAAAACCTGTACAATTAGAGAGAGAGAGAGAGAGAGAGAGAGAGAGAGAGAGAGAGAGTTTCTCCCGCTGTCTCTGCCCCCTCTCGACTATCTCTTTCTCCCCCTGCAGCAACATTTGTTGGAGTAACTGGTTACTATATATGTTCAGTAAAGCTGTTTTAATGTGGTCCAACATTTTCCCCTTGAATTAATTGGATATAGCCATACCTTATATTTCACCAAATGCCCTCTATTTCTTTAAGAAACTCTAATGTACCCAATACAATACAATTTGAGTAATTGTATTTCGACTATTTTAAACTTAGTCACATTTTTTTTTTCAAATGGAAACCCCAACAAGCAGATAAATTACAATGATAAGAAATGAGAATGAGATGCAGAGACCAGACAAAGGCAATCAGGAAGAGATGTTAACACCTAATGCATCTATGGTATGCTCCAGAATGACTTCAGGCAATAGCTAGTAAAAGAAAGGCAGCACGACAATCCCCCCCCCCCCCAAAAAAAAACCCCACAAACAGGCCTCTCCCATTCATTAAAGCAGACTATTACTCCAGTGCAATCGAGACAACTAAGAGGAGAAATCAAAGACAGAGGAATAACTAGATATCTAAAAAAGGAGACGGGTGGACCTACCCCTCTACAGCAGGAGAACGATCTGGCCGACTGCTTCCTCTGGATCTGTATCTTCTTTGAGTGTGTAGGCGAGGAGGACGGCTGGGCCCCCAGTGCTCTCCTCCTCCCCCTAAAGGGCCACCAAGGTTCCCGCTGAGACCTGCAGGGACAGAGCCACTAAATGGCCCTCCAGTAAATCCAAGTCCTCCAGCACCTCCTGGAACCCGTGGCTCCGAATCAGGGCTGTCCAGGTCCACTGTGAACGGCCGCTCCACAAACAAAAGCTGCCAGAGCTACAGCAGTGTAGAAGGAAGAGGCAATGTTATTGAAAACATAGATGTCAGAAAGGTAAAGGTTATAAGGTTGTCAAAACATTACTAAAAAGACAAGAAAATTATGAAAGGAGTAATTTAACGCATTACCCTCCGCATTTCCACCAATCAGGCAAGTTTAATGTTAATGGTGACTTTCATGTGACTTTCATGCCGCTTAATGGCAAAATGCAATGAGACAACTCAAAGTGACACGCTAACACCATTATCCTGCCAGCATATGGGAGTCAGTTTAATATGCCACATTACAGTGTGTGCATTACATATTGATTCGATGTTAAATCCGGCCAAGGCAGGCTTGCCGTAGAACTTTACATTGAACTGAATTAATCGTCTCTAATGCAGTATAAGAAACTGAACACACTCTTAATGACCCACAGCCAGTTTAATAATGAGCTCATGACTTATCTATTTTTATAAAATTGAGATATTAGAGGTGAAGAGCCTTGTCCAGTCTTTTGCGTATCGGTTCAACACCTTATGCGCGTAGCCACCGCTTCCCACATCTCTGCCCTTCCATCTCTCATTTTAATCCAACTGATCAGTTGAGCGTTAAGGGCCTTGCTTAAACCTAGAAATGATTATTTAACCATTGACCTACCATTTTCCCTGATAGAAAACAAGTCAACAACTCACCTCTGCAAACTGTGAAGCTGTGTCATCATTTGTATTGTTGTCCAAAAGACTACAGGAAACAAAATGTATCATTATTAACAACGTAGTGTAAAGTAGAGCTGGGTGATCTCACCTAAAAAAAAAAAGCCATGTCACTTTAAAACCAATGACTGGACCAGGCACATGGTCGTTCTTTGTTAAGGGCAAAGTCTCAAACAACAACAAAATAAGATCCTAAATTTTGGTTTTGATTAATCATACAGCAGGGCGGCACGGTAGTTAGCATAGTCGCCTCACAGCAAGAAGGTCCCGGGTTTGATCCCTGGGCAAAGGGTCTTTATCTCCGGAATCTCTGTTTTCAGTCTAAAAACATTATGTTGATTGCCCATAGGAGTGAGTGAGAGTGTGTGGTTGTTTATGTGTGGACCTGCAGTGGACTGGTAACCTATCCAGGGTGTACCCCTGCCTGTCGCATTATATGCTCTGGGATAGGCTCCAACAGACCCATGCAACCCCTAATTTAGGAAATTAGGAAGTAAGCGGGTTAGAAGATGAATAAAAGAATAATCATCCAGCTCTAGCGTAGTGTGAGTGTTAATTTATTAACTATCCAGCTTAAATAACATTGAATGGCTGGTAGTTACACATACTGCATTGTCCTATTGTGAATAAAGGCCAAAGAAATCAATCTTTACCTGGAGTCTTCCGTCACCTCTTCAATAAATCCAGAGTCACATATTGGGCAGATGTATTCCTAAAAACAGAACAGAAGAAGATCTTACAGGATCTGAGGGTTTAAATGGAAAGCTTATGATGCAAGATGATGGAACTGACAGGATAGGATGATCTTCAGGTGCTATTGACAGCTGGATCATTACCCATCTTGTCTGGAAATCAATTTAATGATTTAAAATAAGTTATTAAAAAGACGGAGCATGCACGAGGTTTTGGAGACAAAGTGAGGAAGACTAGGTTGAGATGGTTTGGACATGTGCAGAGAAGAATGCTGATGATGGAGGTGGTGCGCAGGAGGAAAAGAGGAAGACCAAGGAGGAGGTGTATGGATGTGGTGAGGGAAGATATGCAGGTAGATGGGGTGAAAGAGGCAGATGTAGAGGACAGGGTAGTGTGGAGAAAAGCGATCCGCTGTGGCGACTCCTAACGGGAGCAGCCGAAAGGAGAATGTAGCTCTAAACCTTAACAGAGTCCTGAGTCAGTCTCAAAGATATGATATACCAGGGGCAAAGGAAGGTAGAATGGGGCAAAATTTTTTTTTTTTTTTTACATTTCTGGCATATGTTTTCATCCAGATTTTTCTTTTGGACAATTGAGCAATTGTGGGTTAAGGACTTTGCTGGGAGGCCCATGGTGGTTGCTTGGTGAAGCTGGGATTCGAACACTGGTCTTTCAAGTAACAATCAAATAACATAGCTAATAAGCTACCCATTTCTACATTTAGACAAAAAACTTAAGGAAAACATATTTCTTTATCAATGAATGAAAACTAATTATAAGTAAAGTTCAAATTACTCCCCCCCACTCTGAAAAACAAGCAGATATTTCACTTTCATTTTAACAATGGCGAAGTTCCTTCAATAACACTTTCGACTTAGATACGATGAAGGGAAAACAATGATTTTTAACACTTAAAATAATGATGATGATGATGATGATGATGATGATGATGATGGAACCCTCCAAAGTCAGGGGACGTTTCGGAAACACACCAAAATGGAAACTAGCTGTTGATGTGGGTCTGACCTTCTTCCTTTAGCAGTGTGTGCAAGTAGAATTGTAAAATAAAACCCCACACATACACAAAGTTTAAATAAAGAGTAACGAAAATACAAGACTATATGTAACATCTTGGTGTTAAGGCCCGAAAACAAGCACAGGATCCCGGACAGGCTAACAAAGTTAGCTTATTACCATAACAGCTAACTGCTCTCGGTAGCTGATAGCAGTGGAGCTAGTTCACTATGCGAGCCCGAAAAACGACATAACCGGCTGCAGACTATAGACACACTCCTGACAAACAGCGCGGGGAAAGACGAATCTCTAATCCAGTCTTACCGGGAGTTTTGGTCGCACTTCGCCTTTACAACAGTGACAAAAAAACCGATGCGGAGGAACTGCCGCAGCCTCCGCCATCTTTCCGAAAAGCGCACACAAACACTGACGTCGGTCCTCCAGCCGTTATACTTTTCCTACCCGTTTCCATTAAGCCCCGCCTTCTGTGTGTGGATTGGTAAAGGCGCTGTAATAATATGTCAATCTAATGAGAAAAACAATGTGGCTAGTCTAAACTTCTAACCAATCACGTTACAGAGGAGGCGGACTTTAAGGGAAAACGATTGAAGTGATAATGTGGACCTTTATGAACTGGTTTTAGAAGTGGGGAGGCGGAGCGGTGTAACCGGATGTACTTTGGATGTTTGATGGGCTGTCTGTCGGAAAAGCCATGCGAGAACTGATCTGTAGTACACGTTAATTTTCTAACAAGGATTAACTTTGGCAACGACGCGAAGTAAGTAATACATAGAAGGTGCGTAATATTTGTCACCTTCTCGTGAAGGACAGCACAATGTCCAGTAATCGTTCGTTAGCTAATAGCTAACTACCATAGCCGCTCCGTTATGGAGCTGATGTAAGACTGGTACTCAGTTAAAATCAACAGATAGACATTCTAAATATCGACTGCAAAGGATTATGGGTGCAAATCGAGGGAAAGTCGTAGCACAGTGGTTAAAGTGTTGGACTTCCGTTTAGAAGGCTGTAAATTCATTCATTCATTCGTCCGTCCATCCATCCATCCATCCATCCATCCATCCATACATTCATTTACTCCTTCATCTGTTTTCAAACATGATTATTCCCTAATTTGGGAACCCCGAGGTCTGCTAGAGCCTATCCCAGCGCACATAGGGCAAAGAGGCAGGGGTACACCCTGGACAGGTCGCCAGTATATTACAGGGCCACACACACATAGACAAACAGTTGTAATTTCAATTACCAGCATTTATAATAATTTGGTGTTAAAGGCCATAATCATTGGCCCAACAGTGGCAACTTAGTGGTGCTAGGAATTCGAACCCTGATCTAGTCCAACACCTTACCCGTGGTGCTACGACTTCACACCAATCGGCCATTATCAGGCCCCTGAGAAAGACCATTAACTCTTAACTTCTCAGTTGAATAAGATGTAAATAAGTTGCTTTCAAATGTTACACAACTGTACACACTTGATTGTGATAAACTAACGCAATAACAGTTGCATGAAGCGCACTGTTGCACATTAACACCAATGCACACATTTATATGCAAGTGCACCGGGTTGCACAAAGTGTGTGTTAAAAGAGTGCAAACAGTTGAAGTCACAAACAGTCTCACAGTGTCTACACAGCATTACACAATGATGAATCAGGATGAGTGTTACACCGTTTCGTAAAGCTTCCGGTTGTGATTTCCAGATGACGTCGCAGGAAGTGCGGCTGTGCAGTCTCCTCCTGAAGGAGCACTTTGGTGAAGTGGTGGAGAAAGTTGGAGTTCACCTGCTGGGCAGCGGCACGCTCAATCTGCGTGCTTTGGCACATGAAACCAATACTTCACTTGATCTGGTAACTGTAGTATAGTAAAGTGGCTGTAGTATAGTAAAGTGGCTGTAGTATAGTAAAGTGGCTGTAGTATAGTAAAGTAACTGTAGTATAGTAAAGTAACTAGTATAGTAAAGTGACTGTAGTATAGTAAAGTGGCTGTAGTATAGTAAATTAACTAGTATAATAAAGTGACTGTAGTATAGTAAAGTAACTGTAGTATAGCAAATTAACCAGTATAGTAAAGTGACTGTAGTATAGTAGTATAGTAAAGTGACTGTAGTATAGTAGATTAAGTAGTATAGTAAATTAACTAGTATAGTAAAGTGACTGTAGTATAGCAAATTAACTAGTAAAGTGACTGTAGTATAGTAAAGTGACTAGTATAGTAGCATAGTAAAGTATCTGTAGTATAGTAAATTAACTAGTATAGTAAAGTGACTGTAGTATAGTAAAGTAACTGTAGTATAGTAAAGTAACTAGTATAGTAAAGTGACTGTAGTATAGTAAAGTGGCTGTAGTATAGTAAATTAACTAGTATAATAAAGTGACTGTAGTATAGTAAAGTAACTGTAGTATAGCAAATTAACCAGTATAGTAAAGTGACTGTAGTATAGTAGTATAGTAAAGTGACTGTAGTATAGTAGATTAAGTAGTATAGTAAATTAACTAGTATAGTAAAGTGACTGTAGTATAGTAAAGTGACTAGTATAGTAGCATAGTAAAGTATCTGTAGTATAGTAAAGTGACTGTAGTATAGTAAAGTGACTGTAGTATAGTAAAGTAACTAGTATAATAAATTAACTAGTATAGTAGTGACTGTAGTATAGTAAATTAACTAGTAAAGTAATATAGTAAAGTAACTAGTTTAGTAAAGTGACTAGTATGGTAAAGTAACTAGTGTAGTAAAGTGACTGTAGTATAGTAGCAAAGTAACTAGTATAGTAAAGTGACTGTAGTAAAGCAACTAGTATAGTAAAGTGACTAGTGAAGTAACCAGTATAGTAAAGTGACTGTAGTATAGTAGTATAGTAAAGTGACTGTAGTATAGTAAAGTAACTTGTATACTAAACTAACAGTAGTATAGTAAATTGACTGTAGTGTAGTAACAGTAGTATAGTAAATTGACTGTAGTACAGTAGTATAGTAAAGTAACAGTAGTTTAGTAGTATAGTAAAGTAACTAGTATAGTGGATTGATTTGTCGAATGTAGATTTGTCCAATTAATTGAGTGATTTATTCAAGCAATTAATCAGCAATTTTTCTGGATTGTGCAAGTAGCTTAAATATATTTTGACAAAGTATATATTACTAATTCATTTATAAGAGTGAGTGTGGGGTTGTTTGTCTGTGATAGACTGGTGACCTGTCTCAAGGTGTATTCCTGCCTCTTACCCTATGTGATAGGCTTTAGCAAACCCCGTGACCTTGAATTAGGCAATAAGCAGGATAGACGAATGAATGAATGAATGAATGAATGAATGATTTTTCCTTTTATTTAGTTTTCAGTCTATTTTCACTTCTTTGCCTTCTAACTTATTTATTCTCTGGACTAGGTAAAGAAATGTCTGTGTGTTCTGGTGCAGCACGGTATGTCAAAATTCGGGCCAGGCCGTCGGGGCCCTGCTGGTCCGGTTGAGTATCAGATCATCTGTGAGCGCATTCTCTACATGCTCCGTTACCCACGTTACATCTACACGGCTAAGAGTCTGTACGGAGACACGGGGGAGCTGGTTATAGAGGAGATCCTTCAGAGGGGTCAGATGACCATGAGCAGCGTGGTCAGGACGGTAGCAGACCGACTGACACAGAATATGGAGGGTGAGTAAGTGATAGTGTGAGTTCAGAGGGTGACTTAAATAGTATTACTATATCAATTTATTGAAGCTGTCATTTTATATGGTATTTTTAAAATATGGTCGTTTTCAATCAATTTTGCATCCAGATGGGACAAGCATGGATTACAGTGAGGTTATTAATGCGTTCTCCTGTTTGGTTGAGACTCACTTCCTTCAGCGCTGCCCCGCTGTAGACAGTTTAGGAGAAACATCATCATTAGGATCTTCTGACGCTGCTGCTAAGAAAACACCTCAATCTGCTCAACCTGAGAGTAACCCAGACTGCTATAAACTTCCCCAGATCCACCTCTCTGGTGAGTGCTGTTCACTTACAATCCAGGTGTTTTTCATTCATTCATTCATTCATTCATTCATTCATTCATTCATTTTTTAACCTGCTTATTCCTTAATCTGGGGTCACCAGGGGTCAAAAGGCTAAAATGCATGGGGGGGGGTACATCCTGGACAGGTCACCAGTCTAGCAACCATACACACTCGCACTCACACCTATGGGCAATTCAGACTCACCAATCAATGTTTTGAACTGTGAGAGGAAACTGGAGTACCCTGAGAAAACCCACACAAGTGCGGGTAGAACATAAAATGAAAAAAACTTAAGCTGGGAATTGAACCCAGTATCTTTTTGCTGTAAGGTGACCGTGCTAACAACTACGCTACAACGCCGCCGGCAGGTGTTTTTTTTAAATTAATTTATTTTTTTAAGATTGTTAAATTCATAGACTTACATTCTATTTGTTTAAGGATTAAAAAGTCTTTGTAAAAAATGTTGGATCAGATTTTAACAAACACATGACTATTTATATGCCTATTGTGTGTGTGTGTGTGTGTGTGTGTGTGTGTGTGTGTGTGTGTGTGTGTGTGTGTGTGTGTATTTGTTTATATGTATGATATGATAAGTGTGTCTCTTATAGGTCGGGGGAAACGCAGGCGCTCAAGTGATGATACAGAAACAAATGATCATAAAGCAAAAAGAGTGAAAGTGGAAAGCGCAGAGGTTTGTGTTATTACACCTGATTGTATGGAAATGTATCCATCCTGAATTAAACACACTGGCGTTCTCTCTTTTCAGGTGTGTGGCGATGAGGGAATTTATTGGCAGGTGAATTTCGAGCGGTTTCACTTGTATTTTCGACATCAGGCCATTATCGCAGCGGTAGCTTCCAAACTGGACCAGGTACAGTTATTTTTTCACAGTGCCGTAGTGGGTCGCCACACAACAAGGAGGTCCTTATTCCTGCTGGTGCCTAACCCAGCGCACTTAGGGCGAGAGGCAGGGGTACACCCTGGACAGGTTGCCAGTCCATCTCAGGGCTGCACATAGACAAACAACCATTCACACACACATTCACTCCTATGGACAATTTACAATCACCCATCCACCTCATCTACATGTTTTTGGAAACCGGAGTACCCTAAATAAAACCCCTGGTTCATGGCATATTTTGGCTGTCTTACTGTAGTTATTTGAAAGTTAACATTATTTTAGGAATTTTTCTTTATCGAACACCTCCCACACTGTAAAACACATTTCCTTATATCTTATTAAACTTTAAGGTTTCTCACCTACTTTCCAATATTTCCTTCCCACCGTAGACCAGCAGTGAGATTGTCAGGACCATGCTGAGAATGAGTGAAGTGACAACTCCAGCTTCTGCTGCCAACACACAAGCCGTCTCAGCTAACGAGGTAAAATCCGGAACCCCAAACGCCACGCCACGCCCAACCCCCCCCCCCCTTTTTGTACTTCTATTGCTTTTTGTTTTCATGTGTTCATTGTATGTTTAAACCACAATATTTGTTTCATAAGATCTTTCGAGCGCTGCCTACCAGTTACAACATTGCCAGACCCATCCTGGACCAATACCTGACTTTACTGGTGGACGATCCGGTAAAACAAAAAAATATAAAAACCGAAATTGAATGTATTTTAATACACAAGATCTCTTAACCATGTCACTGTGTGTTTGTCTTAGATGGAGTTTGTAGGTAAGGCGGGTGATAGTGGAGGAGGAATGTTTGCTGTCAGTATCCTCAACAAATATTAAATATTTGTTAAATACTGTCAAATATATTAAATACTTAATATTTTATGCTAACCTCCTTGTTAAATTTGATCATTTCTTTGTTTTTAACATTTAATTTTATAATTAATCTAACTATGCTATAACTGTCATCCAGTTTGTTTTGCATGGGTTGTGAGCTGGAGGGGCATCATGGGTTAAGAACCATTGGTTTAGTGCTTAATCAATAAATAAATATAATAAAAATAAATATTGAGCCTGAGCTTGTGATCAGACCTTCACCGAGCGTTGGCTAACCTGGCCAGAGCTACACTGGAGTCTGTGGTCCAGGAACGGTGAGTGATTATTTTCAGTAATCAGTTAAGAGTTAGTATGTAACAGTCTTTTGGTGTGTCATTGCGTGTCTGTCTCTTGCTTCCTGAGGCAGATTCGGTTCGCGCTCTGCCCGAATTTTCCGCCTGTTATTAAGGAAGAAACACTTGGAGCAGAAGCAAGTGGAGGACTTTGCTATGATTCCTGCAAAGGAGGCTAAGGACATGATGTACACGTTGCTGTCTGAGAATCTGGTTCAGTTGCAGGTACGATGAACGGACTTGCCGTCAGTTGAAAGGGTCTAAAACAATCCTTAATACACTTCATCAATACATGGCATAGAAAAAGAACACAGTTCATCACACAGGTTTAGACCCACCGTTCACATTATTAGAAACACCTGTACAACTGCACCTTTATATACACAAGTTATCTTAACCGCCAGTAGTGCAGCTGCAACAAAATACATATAAGATTCACAGATACAAGGCACTACAGTTTTTTTTGCCTTTTTAAAAAAGATATTATTATTATTATTATTATTATATATTACTTGTGCATTCAAAATTAACAATATATATATTTATATATTTTTTGCAATAATATATACAGATGGAGACCCATACGTTCATGTTTTAGTCCAACAAGCACATACCAACTAAATATACATACATGCATGTAAAATGACCCCAAACTTCACAGTTTGGAAATCACCTCCAGTAGCAGTTAAAAATCCAATCCCATCCAATCTAATCCAAGGTTTTCCTAATAAAACAAATAATGTGCGTATAACATTAAACACTTCTCCTCTGGGACCTGCTCATCATTTGGAATGTTGGGTTATACACCGAGGATGAAATTGAAATGTTAAATGTTGTTTAATTTACTCAATTAAAAAAAAAAAAAAAATGGAATAAAGACCCAATAAATTCCAACTGATCTTTTGTTCTGTTTGCTGTCTAAAGGAAATCCCAAAGACCCCAGACCACGCCCCTTCCCGTACTTTTTACCTCTACACTGTAAACCAATTGCCCACTGCCAGACTCCTGCTGCAGAACTGCTACAAGGTGCCCAGCTATGCACACACACACACACACACACACACACACACACACACACACACACACTATTACGCTCAGTTATTGGTTTTTTTTTTAACTTTGCTACCAAATTGTTCTGAACTGTGTGAACAGACGGTGGGTAACCTGATAGAGAGGAGACTGTTTGAGACCAAAGAAAACAAGTAAGTTTCCTTCCTGCATTTTATTTCCTTATTAAAATAAAACATTTGAAAGATATATTTGAGGTTCAAGTCAACGCATGGTTGAGTGTAAATGTTCTTTATTGAAAATCTTAATGGGACCCTGTAGCTCGTGTGATGTGAAGTTGTTTAATAACATCTATGGCATCTTGTCGCTTGACTATAAGGCGTCTTTTGGAGAAATCACAGCGCATTGAAGCTATCCTGGCATCCCTGCAGGCCAGTGGGGCAGAGAACACTCAGCTGGCTGAGGTGGAGGACATGATCACTGCACCTGAGAGACAACAGCTGGAAGCTCTCCGTAATCACATTAACAAGTACTGGAGCACTAAAATATTAATACTTCATCAAATATTTCACATTCATCCATTCATCTTCAAACTCGCTTATTTCCTAATTTGGGGTCACGGGGGTCGCTGGAGTCTATTCCAGCACACATTGAGTAGGGGTACACCTTGTACAGGTTGTCAGTCCAGCGCAGGGCCACAAATATTTAAACACACTCCATTACAATTACAGACACGCGTATCCAGAGTGACTTACAACTGAGCAATTGGGGGTTAAGGGCCTTGCTCAGGGGCCCACAATGGGTGGCTTGATGGTGCTGGGAGTCCAATCTTTCTGGTATTAGTCCAACACCTTAACCACTAAGCCACCACTTCCCCACTCTCTGCTATGGGCAATTTAGAATCACTCAATTTTTCCCTAATTCTGGGTCACAGGGGTCTGCTGGAGTGTATTCCAGCACACAGAGCGGAAGGCAGGGTTAAAACCCCAGTAGAGGATGACAGTCCATCGCAGAGCCATAAATATTCAAACACACACTCGCCGCTATGGGCAATTTAGAATCATCAACCAACCCGCTTATTTCCTAATTTGGGGTCACTGGGGTATGCTGTAGTCAGGCAGGGGTGACGCCCTGTACAGGACGCCAGTCCATCGCATTTGTCTATTCTATTGACCTTTATTCTTACATGATTTTGTACATTTTTGTTTATATTTTTTTCTTGTGAAATTAAATTGTTACTTACAGCAAACATAAATAAATCCAGCATAATGGAGAAACCTTTTTGTTCTGTTTCCAGATTGGATTCGAGCGAGAACCAGGTGGATGAGACGATCTTCCTTTTAGAATCTTATATTTATTCCACTGGACTGTCTCGTTGATGATCAGTGTTTATTAATAGATGAGATTTGGGGGTTTTTTGTATTTACTTCTATATGGCTATTTAATTATGAGGAAGGATAAACAGCATAGAACTTAAATCATGTTAATTGCCTTTCCTTATACATATGTTTTACTTTTGAGGACTGATTATTTTATTGCTGATTTAAATACGAACCAGCTTACTAAGAAAAAAGTTTACAATATTAACAACAATAAAAATAAAAGTACTCCATTTCATAAAAATGTGTAACTGTCTGTTAAATATTTATTCATTCACACACAAAAACACACACACACACACACTCCTATGTGCAATTTAGAATTAATCAACTTAATGTACATATTTTAGGACTGGGGAGGAAACCGGATTGAAACTCTGCACAGAAGGACCCAGGAATCGAACCCTACCATGTATGCTACCATGTTTGCCCTTTCTACTGAATATAAAGAAGTGAATTTCAGCTTGAATTGATTTACAAAACTTTATTTGTGACTCAAAGACACGAGTGATGAAAACCTGAGACATGAACAGCTACTGAATAAAAATGAAAGAATTTTAATGAAATTACACCTTTTGAGTAGAATTGCTCCATTCCACTGCCATTCGAACCCAGCCTGACATTAGCATTTTGTCACTGGTGCTAGCATGCTGGACACATCTTCAGACCTTTCATCGTCTGCTTTATCCACATACTGTTGCTAGCACTCACGTCTGATAAGTGTTTTCCTCCCGGAAGAAGGGAAGAAGGAGTCGTTTTTGAGCCAGTTCACCCTGTGAAAATTAACTCAGTCTTTCAGAGGTCTTCCTCTTCCTCAGTCCTCATGTTCCTCGTCATCTTTTCTCTGTTTTCTTGTGAAAAAGCCCAGCTGGAAGAAGGACGAGATGAGAAATGCATTTGTGTTAAACTAACTGTCTCTGTGTGTGTGTGTGTGTGTGTGTGTGTGTGTGCGTGCGTGCGTGCGTGCGTGCGTGCGTGCCCATTGTGTAATATTTACGATGGGGCCGATTCAGTGAAAACATGTGCTGTGATTTATTTCTAAGTAGTTGCAAACTAAAGAAGTTCCTTCCAAAATATTGATATAGCTAACTCCTTTATTCATTCATCTTCTTACCCGCTTATTCCCTAATTCGGGGCCATGGGGGTCTGATGGTGCCTATCCCAGCGCACCTGAGGTGAGACGGGTGTACCACTGCCTCTCAGAGCAACACATAGACAAACAACCATTCACACACACATTCACTCTTATATATGATTTACAATCACCAATCCACCTCATATGCCTGTTATTGGACTGTAGAAGGAGAAGGAAACCTACGCAAGCGTGGGGAGAACATGCCCACTATAGCTCATATTGTAAAAATATTAATTTAGTGGACTATCAAAATTTTCTAAACATATAAATTTAGATATTACCTAATTTGGGGTCACGGGGGGTCTTCTTGGAGTGGATATAGGTAAAGAGAGGCAGGGGTACACCCTGGCCAGGTCGCCAGTCTGTCAGGGTCACATACAGACAAACAACCTTACACACACACACACACACATTCCCTCCTATGAGCAATTTAGAATCATCAATCAACCTAATGTACATGTTTTTGGACTGTAGGAGGAAACCGCACTGAAAGATCCCTAGCCCGGGTTTCGAACCCGGGACCTTCTTGTAGTGAGGCGACTGTGCTATCCACTACGCCACCGCACCACCCACTATGCCATATTTTTTTTGTTGTAAAGTGTTATATATATATAATGTATAAAAGTATTAAGAGATAACTGGTGCCTCTCTTAGGAATGAGCTAATAATCCTCACACAATTCATTACCAACAAATAGCTGAATTACCTTCCAAAGGATAAATATAATAAGTGCAAGCAACAGCAGGCCTCCGATGATACTGCCGATCAGGATCCACAGAGAGATTGGAATTGAACGTCCCTTTAGTACCTCCAACGTGGTCTACATGAACAAAGACAGCCACAATTACCTTCTATCCATCCATCCATCCATCCATCCATTCATCCATCCACCTACCTACCTGGACAATTGATTCATGTAGTCTGAACATCACAGCGATACATACTGTACATGTATTGTAACGCTTTAATCTCTATGGCACAGTGTTTGTGTCTCACCTCTCTCCAAAGACCAGCATTCCCCAGTGTGATCAGATTAGACTCTCGAGCAGACAGGCGGTAGGAGCCGACGATCATCACAGCTTTGAACTTAGCCTGATAACGAAAGTACATCTAAAGTGATACAGACTATAAGAGTTTAGCAATGCCTTTATACATGTGGTAATAAATAACCAGTTGTTGGGTGCTGGGCTGTTTGGTGGCATAGTGCTTAGCACTTTTGTCTCTCAGTAAGAAGGCCCACAGTCCAAAAACATGCATATTATGTTGATTGGTGACTCAATTGCCCATAGGAATGGGTACGAGTGTGTATGTCTATGTGTTCATTGTCTATGCATGGTCCTGTGATGCGCTGGCAACCTATAGAGTGTACCCCTATGTGCAATTTTTAAGGGTAAAGAAAGACCTTTCTCAGGGGTCCAACACCTTTACTAGTGTGCTACCACTTTCCAACTGTACTGTACATTATTATTCAAGGTGTTTGTCACCTCTTACCTGTCTAAAGAAATTATCGTGTACCCTTCTAGTGATGCGTATAACAGCTGTCTGTCCCTTCAGCAACTGCTGGATTTGACACACAACCTCCACACACCAAGAAGAGCTGCAGTTCTGCACACACACGCACACACACACGCACACACGCGCACACACACACACACACACACACACACACACACACACACACACACACACACACACAC
>JAOTRA010000035.1:13771760-13784557 GCA_026260255.1 Pseudolaguvia tuberculata | reverse complement strand
CACACACACACACACACACACACACACACACACACACACACACACACACACACACACACACACACACACTGAACCACAAAGCTTTTCTTTGCTGTTCATACCAGACAAGAAGCCAGGCATAGCTGTTTGCACAATTTCAAGTGTAATGTTATAATGGCTTTATGCACACAGAGGCAATGGCGAGGTGCAGACAGTGATTTTCTCCCAGTGATTGTATCCCCTTTAAAAAAAGTGAGAACGTTCAGTGTATGATAAAGGCATGTATGATAAAGACCCCCTGCCCCAGAGGGTGGATGTGAGACAGAGTTCCTTGGAAGGAGGTCAATTATTTGGGTGATGGCTTTCCTGGTATGTAGCCATGGACTTTTTTTCTCTCTCACTATGTTATGCCTGAATCCATGATGATACTAATTATTATTATTATTATTATTATTATTATTATTATTATTATTATTATTATTATATTTAAAGTGTCCTGTTGGCTTACCCAATGCTTTTAGCAGCTCCTCGAAGTTCTCAGAACTTTTCATTTTCCAAGTGCCGGAGAAATCTGGGATTTTGCGGTCCATGATGGTATCTGACTTTTGTTTTCCTTATCTATTTATTTTTGGAATTCTGTAATTCTTTTTTTTTTAATCAGATGATTATTCTCTATTTCTATCTCTTTAACTTCTCTGTTTCTTCTGGTAAGATGTTCCAATCCTTCAGTTTTCTTTTTTCCTTTCTATTGCTAATGGCTCAGGTTAAGACTCGAATAAAGTGGAGCCCACCAGCTGCTGGAGTCTCTTATTCTCCACTTTAAAAGCAAAAACTTACACCTTTCAGGAGACAAACTCCGCCCAGAAACACGCCTACAGAATAAAACAGCCAATCAGAGTTAAATATGCCGGCATTGAACACGCCCATCTTAAAAAACGCGCTCTACTCTGAAGGCGCACAAACGCTTTGCGTAATATAAATGATATAAATATATATAAATATAAATATATATTTAAAAAGGTTATCAAATAATTTAATTAACAAAATAATTGCTTGGCACAACTGCACAGTCATTTATATCAGTTTTTATTGTGGTAATGTTTTAATGGTAATAATGTTAGTGGGAATAAACCTTTGCGCATGCGTAAAACGGTTACATGCCAATGATTTTACGTGTTACCATTTGATTTTTCCCTCCATTGTCAGCAATGAATACACTTTTGCCGTGTATAGGTCCTAACCCAAAGGACCCCCTCCCCCCCTCCCATGCTGCTCTTGTCGAAAGAAAGGTAAAGGGGCAAAATATATTTTTTATAGCGGGTGAGGGTCTGTAACTCAAAAAAGACACGGGACTGAGGAGACTGGAGATGATGGATGATGGACGTTAGAGGTACAAAGAGCTCGTTAAACATTCACTATTGATGGATAGTCTTGCGCGCCATATCGAAAGACGCATTACTGCCCAAGTTACCGAGGCAACAGCAGCACCCGAGGCTTCCACTCCTTGTGTGCGTCTAAAAGTTGGGTACTTCCTATTGCATTATCTGTATCTCTCCCCCCTTCTCTCCCCCCCCCCCCCACACACGGCGCGTCACACACACATACACGCACCCACACACAGATTTACAATTGCCTAGAATCTGTCTGTTTGGAGTTTGCATCTTCTCCCCGCGCCTGCGTGGGTTTCTCCGGGCACTCCAGTTTCCTTCCACAGTCCAAAAACATGTACATTAGGTTGATTGGCGATTCTAAACTGCCCATAGGAGTGAATGTATGTGTTGTCCTGCGATGGACTAGCGACCTATTATTGATTACATATTAATTTACATAATATTGTAATTTTTTTCTTGTTTATTATATTTTATACTTTTCTTTATTTTAAAGGTTCAATCCCGGGTCGGGGATCATTCTGTGCGGAGTTTACATCTTCTCCCTGCGCTTGTTTGGGTTTCCTCCGGGTACTCTGTTTCCTCCCACAGTCCAAAAACATGTACATTAGGTCAATTGGTGATTCTAAATTGTCCATATGAGTGAATTAGTGTGTGAGTGGTTGTTTATCTACGTGTGGCCCTGAGATGGACTGCCGACCCATCCAGGGTGTACCCCTGCCTCTCGCTCTATGTGTGCTGGCTCCAGCATACCCCTGTGACCCCAAATTAGGGAATAAGCGGGTAAGAAGATGAATGAATGAATGTTTTATGTGAATGCTTTTAGAACCTATGTAAACAATCATGATAATAAATTACACAGAGAAAGAGAGATAGTGTGTGTGTGTGTGTGTGTGTGTGTGTGTGTGTGTGTGTGTGTTACTTCTTTTTTTTTACAAGCACAGCAAAGGTATTATGTTTATGCTGTTTTTTTGCCTGTGAATAAAAAATATCAGCCTACTCGTCTTACGGGCGGCCTGAGCCATATAGAGCTACACACTGACACAGCACATGTTTACACAAACAATGGCTTCGTGTTCACACTGGTTCTCCTTTGTCCAGCAACATGTAGTGAGACATTGCTCTCAAATATCAGTGGAACTATCTCTCTATCTCATCACCATCTCTCCTTTCTACCCTCCCAGCCGTTCTCTCTCTCTCTCTCTCTCTCTCTCTCTCTCTCTCTCTCTCTCTCTCTCTCTCTCTCTCTTCCTCTTTCTCCTGGTATTTGTGTCATAAACACTTTGTTCAGGTGTTAACTTTTTGGCTCCAGGCTCTTTTTGTATTACAGTACAGTAAGAATGAATTACGATTTACAAGTTAGAGTGCCTCCCAAGTCGTAAATACCTAATTTCATCTTTCTCTGTCTGTCTCTCTCTCTCCATTTGATGTTGATATGGCCTATTATTCAAATATCACGATAATCTTTACAGCATCAATATTAAAATTATAAGGCTTCACATACAAATTACCATGTGCACCAAAGGAAAAATAACAGCTTCTACTTTTTGCTGTCACTCTGATGGTATCATCAAGTCATCTGTATGATTAATAGCTTATTTACACTCTATAACTAAATGTGTGTGTGTGCAACTAAAAAAACACACCAATCGATATTAGAAGCATTAAAACATTAAGCATAGGATTTCCCTGGTAGCCCAAATATAAACCAATAATAGAAATAACCTGGTGAGTTAAGAGTGGTGTAGAAAAACTGGAGTGACCTGTTCGCCCTGACCTCCATTATTGAACACCTTGGAGAACATCAGGCCAACTTATCTGACCTTATAAATTCCGTTGTGGGTAAAGGTATACAAAAAGGGGTAAATTCGTCCCAGTTAAGTAACAAAATGTGGCAAAAAAAACGAACCAAAAAAGTGGAGGTTATTATATCTATAATCTATTGTGAACAGACACATATAACCGTTATAGTCAGGGTCAAAAATCCGTACACTTCGAACCATGTGATGCTTTATAAACCTTTATGGCCTTTATGCACAATAGATGTTGTTTTATTTCCATATAAAAATAAAATTTCTAGCTGTACCATAGATATTTAAATAAACAAGTAAATCCAGCCTCTTATCGGGTTTTACTACATTTTCTCCAAGGTTTTAATACCCCAACAGCTGAATTTTCCTGACCAGTAAGCCTCCTAAGTGGGACCACTAAAATCTACCTTTAAATACCCATAGAAAATCCTGATGAACCAGGTAGACAACATTTTTATACAAAAACTATGTATGTAGTTTATTTCTGATGTCAAGCTATAAACTGGTGGTTGTCATAAATCTCTAAAGGGAGAAATGTATGAGGACCGGTTTGCCAGTATCACCTGCGATGATTATTGCATAATAAAAGCCCTTTAGTTGGGGGGGGGGGGGGGGGGGGTTAAAAATATTCATAAATTTCAAAGTCAGGTGTCTTCAAACACTTACGTTCTGCCCTATGGGTATAATAAGCAGCACAGTCTTAATATTCTCACCCTGCTGTATTTTACCCCCTCTTTTTGCTTCCAGTTCACCTCACCCACTTTTTTTTTACTTAATCACTATTCCCTACCCCCTCCATCCTTCCATCCCTCCCACCGTCCTTCTCTTTTGTTCTTTTGTGATGCTGGGACTGCATACCACAGGCTCACTGCAGAGATGCTTGGTCTGCAAAAAAAAAAAAGGAGAAAGTTGGGTCGGGGTAAGGCGGGACATTCATGGGGAGGGGGGGCTTCTTGTGTTTAGCTCATTTTTTATTGCATTGTTCTAGGCTTGAGAAAATAAGGGAGTGAATTGTTCAGAACAGGAGATCAAAGACAGAAAAGGAATGGCAGTTGGAAGATGGGAAAAGGAGAGAGAGAGAGAGAGAGAGAGAGAGATGTTAGGGAAAGAGACGGAACATATTTCTGTGTACTTGTCAGAAAGAGATTAGGGTTTCTTTTAGCCTTTTTTCTTTGGCGAGAACTCTGGCAAGTAATACCCCACTCAGGGGAGTCACATAAGCAAAAAATACACTTACCACTGAGGTATAGGTCTAAATGACGGCACACACACTCTTAAACACACACTTTAACAAAAAACATATCATAAACACATCAACCCTCATCTCCTCAACCCGTATAGAACACAGTGCTTTCTTTCTAGCCATCCAATGGAGATGTCTAATATGAGGGGTTTTCCAGTACTAATACAAACCCTAGAGGAGACCTTTGATACTAAACTAATCTTCTGTATCTTCTTCTCACACTCAGAATGCACAATTCATTTTTTTACTTTCTTTTTTGCTCTTTTCCCCACAAACAATTGTTTCTTTTCACACCGAAACCATGTGGCTTTTCTTTTCCACGATGTATACGTCCCTCGCTTTATCCATCCCTCACTTAGTCAAATCATATTGAAATGGAGGAAGTTCAAGCAGGACCTGGATGCTTATCCCATTATCTGCCAAATCATTTCCTTCTGTGGTTTTACCCTGAGGGAACACACACACACACACACACACACACACACACACACACACACACACACACACACACACACGTTTATCTTACTATCCATCTGAGGACCATCCATTGACATACAAATATTTTGTCAACCAAAAAAAATCCTCACAAAATCTTGGACTAATCAAGGACACACACACACACACACACACACACACACACACACACACATAAAGAAAATTTTTATGTGCGTCTGTTACAGGGTCCAGAAATGATTTGTGATGCTTGTTAAGTCACTGGATGCATTAAACTCATGCCAGCCACGGTACTACCTATGACCTTGAACCCTCACCTTTGACACCTGAACCCCATTTCTACCTACTTACTTTGCTTTCTTCCTTTCTTCCTCTCTCTCTCTCTCTCTCTCTCTCTCTCTCTCTCTCTCTCTCTCTCTCTCCCTCTCTTTCTTCCTTATTATTAAATGGGGATTTCTAAGTCATCATGAGTCACCATGTTTTGTTAAGGTTCGATTCAGAGTGCAGACTAAATGATCTCTTTTACATGCACCATCCATCTAAGTCTCAGTCATTTGAGACCTATGAGTATAAGTGTGTGCGTGACTCAACATGTGGGGTGTGTTGTCTCCAGATGCCTGAGTTACTTGCTTTCTTTTTTTTCCCCCTCTCCGTCCTCCCTTTTTTTTTCCTGGCCATCAGTGGATCTAATTATTAGGTTTGTTCATTATAAAAAAGAGGAAGAGAGAGAGATAGAGATGTAGGTCATGAAGGATGCAGAGAAAAAAAAGGTCAGCCTGTGACACTTTTCCCTGCATACACACCCATATACATTTAGATGTTGTTAACCCTAGTTTCTCACTTGACCGGAGCAAATGGTGAAGGCTTTCTATCACTTTTCTGTATTGGAATGAGGAGCTTTTGTTAGTTCTCTAATAACAATGGCATCATAAACCCTCTGTTCTTTTCCAACTCCAATCAAACATCTACCAGAGCAATAAAACATGCAAACCAAGAGGAATAAAAGGCAAAGGGTGACCACAAAGAAGATATAGAAGATCCTGATGGGAGGAATTCGAACCTTTTACTTTCTTTGCTTTCGAGGCTCTAATAGAAATGAAAAACTCTTGTTTTGTTAGGTTTTTTTTTTCTTCTAATAAAATGAACTCTTTCACCCACAACCCCCTACAGCCAGGGCTTCAGAAGCCAGTGTGTGTGTGTGTGTGTGTGTGTGGTTGTGGTTTTGTGTGTGACTCGTCACTGCTGCCAGTGAGCTGTAATCTGGAAGTTGGAGCAGCCCTTGTGCTTCTGATTACTGCATGTGGGTCAATGTTTAATGCGAGTGTAGCTTTTTCCTTCCAACTAAATTTATTTCTCTTTCACTATCACACCTAAAACTTCTCTTCCTTCCATCATGTATCCTTTCCTCTTATAGCACCACTCACTTCATCCCTCCATTTATCCCTCACAAAAGCAGAACCTGGGTGCTTATCCCTTCATTCGTTCATCTTCTTACCCGCTTATTCCCCAGTTCAGGGACACGGGGGGGGGGGGTGTCTGCTGGAGCCTATCCCAGCGCACATAGGGCAAGAAGCAAGGGTACACCCTGGACAATTTGCCAGTCCATTGCAGGAACACGTGGAATTAGAAAAAAAAAATTCTACCCATCATATGTAATTTTGTGTAAAAACAACGTGTCCTCCAGTTGCCACATCCTAACCTAACCAAAGTTATTAACCTAAAATACAAAGTGGGAGAATTCAAACCCCATGTTTGTTGTGTCACTATGACACAAGTGTCCCCAAGTACATCTGAGGACAAGAAAAAAACCTGGGAGATATTTAAAGCAACTCCTGTATTAGTTACACACGGACCTAGCACCACTGCCGTAACATCAAAGGGATCTAGCTTAGCATTTTATCTGATTTATTTCGCAAAAATTATAAAGTTAATATAAATTTTAGGGAACAAGATGACAAAAATGTCTTCCATTTCCAGAACATGTTCTGAGTTTGCAGAATCTACATGAATCTTTGAAGACTTACTGGAATGTTCTACAATTTCTAATAAAAGATTTCCAACATAGTGGATAGCACGGTTGCCTCACGACAAGTCTGATTCCTGGGCCGGGGATCTTTCTGTGCAGAGTTTGCATGTTTTCCCCGCGCTTGCCTGGGTTTCCTTTGGGTACTTCGGTTTTTTCCAACAGTCGAAAAACATACACTTGATAGGTTGATAGGAGTGAATGTGTTGTGAAGGGTTATTCGTCTATATATGTGGCCCTGTGTTGGACTGGCCAGGGAGTACCCCTGCCTCTCACCCAAGCTCTTTTCCCAAGCTCACACCTTCTTTATATGTGAGCTGGGATAGGCACTAGCAGACCCCTGTGATCTCGAATTAGGGAATAAGTGGGTAAGAAGATGTATGAATGAATGAATGAATGAATGAATGAATGAATGAATGAATGAATAAGTGTAAATAAATGAGATGAAACAAGTGATTTTTAGTTTGCTGGTGAGAGGGAGAGGGGGGGAGGATTAGGGAAAGTGAGAGCGAGAGAGAGAGAGAGAGAGAGAGAGAGAGAGAGAGAGAGAGAGAGAGAGAGAGAAAAGTGGGAAATGGTGGCTTAGTGGATAAGGCATTAGACTGATACCAGAGAGAGAGAGAGAGAGAGAGAGAGAGAGAGAGAGAGAGAGAGAGAGAGAGAGAGAGAGAGAGAGATGGGATTGAAAACATGCTGCTTTTCCCAAGCTCACACCATCTTTATAACTTTATTAAAAAAAGAAAACAGCAACAAAAATTCTGTTCATTTTGGCCAGAACTTTTGCGTTAAATTGCAGGGCAGTTCCTCGTATTCTCTCCACACTCCTCTAACTGTCTGGTGGCTTTTCCTCCACCCATCCATAGCTTTTCACTCCACACTCATTCTTTCAGCTTCTGCTTACGTTTTCCTCTTTTTTCCCAGAGAGGGAATGTCCTGTTATTCCGACTCTCCTTGTCGTCTGTGTGATTCTCAAGTCATTTTTTCACTGTGACCTGTACTGTAACCAGCCTGTCTACCAGTTTTGCTCTGTTGGTTCAGCCTATAAACACATCCAGCTGATAGCAGAGATTTTTTTTTTAAAGAATGAGATTGAATCTAAAACAACAAAGCCAGAATCCTTTTATTAATGGAGTCAACAGCTCACATTCCAGTGAATTAAAGCACATGGAGTGGAAGGAATAGTGCAATGTTGGGCAACCTCAGTCCTGGAGGTTCCTGCAGAGTTTAACTCCAACCCTAATCATTCATTCATTTATCTTACTACACGTTAATTCGGGGTCACGGGGGTCTTCTGGAGCCTATCCCAGAGTAAATAGTGCAAAAGGCAGGGGTACATCCTGGATAGCTCGCCAGTCTATCGCAGGGCCACACATAGACAAACAACCCCTCACACACACACATTCACGCCTATGGGCAATTTTGACTCATTAAATCAACCTAATGTACATGTTTTTGGAATGTGGGAGGAAACCGGAGTACCCCATAGGAAACCTAAACAAGCATGGGGAGAACATGCAAACTCTGCACAGAAAGATCCCCGGTCCAGGAATGGAACCCGGAACTTTCTTGTTGTAAGGTGATTGTGCTAACCACTACGCCACCGCGCAGCCCAACCCTAATCAAATACACCAAGATCTTGCTAGGTAGACTTGAAACGTACAGGTAGGCGTGATGAGCAGGACACCAGACCTCCAGAACCAGAATAGAGGATTTCAACAAGTTACTAAGTAAATCAAAGGTAACACGGGGAAGAGCCTTAAAGTGATTTCTTAAGAAATCCTCTGTTTCCCACAGCTGCAGTCATTTAGCCTTAAAGGCCCAAAGCATGTCCCTGGAACTATGGACATTATTTACATAGTGCTGCCACCTAGTGGCACTACATAGTTCAACTACTAGACTAACAAACCGTTTTTGATTTACTTACGACTTTTAAAGCCATCATTTCAATTTTTTTTATCTTGTGTTTATACCTTAAATTTAGAATCCCATAATAAATCCATAAATCCATAATAAACTGCCATAATTTTGACTGGACTTCCAATCAATCAATTCAAAAATCTGATGTTTTTGTGACGTCACACAGAGCAAGGCCCCGCCCACATTTGTTGATTGTCATTTTTGTTTAGGCCCACATAACCGGTGGTGGTAGATTGCACAGGTTTCCCCCAAGCTTTTCTTTTTTAGATTACATTTCAAAGCAATAAGGTGCCGGGTTCGATTCCCGGGAAAGAGTTTGCACGATTTCCTTTGTATTGTGTAGGTTTTCTCTAGGTTCTCCAGTTTCCTCTGACAAACAAAAGAAGTGTACATTAAGTTGATTTGTGATTCAAAATTGTCCATAGGTGTGAGTGTTTGTGGTTGTTTGTTAATGTGTGGCCCTGTGATGGACTGGTGACCTGTCCTGGGTATACCCCTGCCTTTCGCTCTATGTGTGATAGGCTAGGATTTGCTCCAGCAGAACCTTGTGACCCCGATTTAGGGGTTAGAAGATTGTCAATGAAGTTGGCAATGAATTTATTTTATTTATGCTAAAACCATGGGAGTAACTTAATAGGGTAACGTTTGTTACAAACAAAGATTATTTGATGTAAATTGTTTTGTAATAAATGTAAAGCAATTCTTAAAAATTATCCGATCTGATCTGTGACTCAAAAACCATAAAGTCGGAAACCTTTCCAAAGTTTATTAAAATTGCAAAAGGCAAAATAAATATTCACATAAACTATATTGCCAAAAGTTTTTGGTCACCTGACCATCAGCTCTATATGTGGTTCCTCTTCAAACTGTTGCTAAAATATGGAAGCTCACAGTTGGTCTAGAAGGTTTGTTGTAGGTTGTAGCATTACATTATTCCTTCACTGGAACTAAGAGACTCCAACACTGTTCCAACATGACAATGACCCTGAGCACAAATCCCCTGACCTTCATTATCACATACTGGATTATTATTAGAGTGAAAAAAACACCAGTGTTCCACACAAAGTTCTGATCTTACCACCACTGAACCCCTTTGGGATGAACTGGAATGGCGACTGACCGTCCCCAGACCTCCTTATTGGACATTAGTGTCTGATCTCACTAATACTGTTGGAGCTGAATGAAGAGATTCCCACATTCAAACACAACATTGGACTGGAAGGTTTTACTAGAAGAACTGGAGCTTCATCCAAAAGGAATCAATGTGGAAGATGTTGAAAGTTTGAGTGTTTGTGATGCTCAGGAGACCAAAATCTTTTGCCAATATAGTGTTTAATAGGATGTAGTGATGGTGGCCAAATGGTCTGCTTGAATATTTCTAGACACATACAGTTCATTTAATACTATAAATGTTTAACATTTGTCAGTTTATTTTTCTAGATCACAAATCGTAGAACAAAAACCAATAAGCTAACGATGAGAAGGCTTTCAGACATGGACGCTTTAATTCCTGAGTTCGGCCCTGAACGTTCACCACAGTCGGGCTGATTATTACTAGGCGTCAGATCTTTCGGATTCCCTTCAAAATGAACAGGACGACACTTGTCCTGGACCTCGTCACACCCAAGGAGGATGTGTTTGGTCTCATTACTGATACTTCTGATGCCACACAATCCCTCGTCCACATTCACACGCACTGTCACAAAGGAGAATTTCTCTTTGCTGATACACAAGTTAGCAGTGTGTTGTTTTCCACCAGTTTTGGTGCACACTGCGTTTACACGTTCTCGGTCGTTCTCATGGAAAAATGATTGAGTGGGTCTGCCGCAGGTTTTGATCTGCTTAAGCAGGGCGTTCCACACATTCTGGTCCCACGTCTTGGGAACGCCGTCGGGAAGATGCCGCTTGAGGAAGGTGGCATGTGCATTGTTGTACTTTGCTCGCATACATGGTTTTGGATTGACGTCCAGAGATGAGCAGAGAGAAAGAGTGGACGCCAAAACCATCGCTATCAGAAATCTCATTCTGATCATCACCTGCACAGAATAAGAAACTCTTATAAAGTCTGCAATAACGATCTGTATATCTGTTTGCATGTTCTCGGGTTTCCTCCGGGTACTCCAGTTTCATCCCACAGTCCAAAACCATGCAGATTAGGTGGATTGGTGATTCTAAATTGTCCATAGGAGTGAATGTGTGTGTGAATGGTTGTTTGTCTGTGTGTTGCCCTGAGATGGACTGGTGACACGTCCAGGGTGTTCCCCCACCTCTCGCCCAATGTGCACCAGCAGATCTCGGTGACCCCGAATTAGGGAATAAGCGGGCAAAGAAAATGAATGAATGAATGAATACTGTTTTAGGGGCGGCATGGTGGTGTAGTTGTTCGCACGGTAGCCTCACAACAAAAAGGTCCCAGGTTCGATTCTCAGGCAAGGAGTCTTCCTGTGCAAAGTTTGCATATCCCCCGGCGTGGGTTTTTTCCCGGTTTCCCACCGACCAAAAAATTGTACATTAGGTTGATTCTAAATCCCATAGGAGTGAAAGTGTGTGGTCGTTCGTTTATGTATGGCCCTGTCACGGACTGGTGGCCATCTTTTTGCCCCATGTGCGCTGGGATAGCCCCAGAATAATAAGATGGTTAATAAGAGGGATTGGAAGATGACGAATGAATGATTATATTTGTCAATACTAAGTAAAGTTGAATCTGAATTATAAGGTATCATAATGCATTCATTCATTCATTCATTCATTCATTCATTCATTCATTCATTCACATTCCAACCCGCTTGTTTCCTAATTCAGGGTCACAGAGGTCTGCTGTCCATCACCAGGTCATCTGTCCATCGCAGGACCAAATCCACTCACTCCTATAGGCAATTTAGAATAACCAGTCAACCTAATATTCAGAAAACTGGAGTGCCTACAGAAATCCCACACAGGCACGGGGAGAACATTGACCGTGAATCGAACCCATTTCCTTCTTGTTGTGAGGTGACCATGCTACCCGGACACTTTGTGTAGTCCCTCGAACAAAGATACATTATAATAATAAATGTACCAATTGTTTGTCAATGTTTGGCCCTGTGATGGACTGCTGACCTGTCCTTTCACCCAGTGCATGCTGGGATAGGCAACAACTGACCCTCGTGACCTCGAATTAGGATCCGATTCTGCTAGACGTCTTAATCCAGAGCGAGTTACTGTACATTGATCTCTTTTACATAACTAAGATACTGGAGATTAGGGGCCTCGATTTGGGGCCCAACAGTGGTACCTGGGTTGTGGTGGGAATTTTTCTTAACAAGTTTGCTCACGTCATTACAATGTATTAATGATATTGGTTCTGATAATATGAAAGTAATCGTACCGGCAGAAAGACATCTGTTTAAGGTTGCGGTTCCACAGCAGCTAAATATAGTCTGGTATGTATTTGGTACTGCTTCTAAAACTCAATGTGATTGGCTGTTACTCACATTTATAAACTAAGATTAAAATCCAATGTTAGGAGATATAAAGCTGTACTTACAGTCTCAGTGCAATAAGAAGAGTTCAGATGTAAAAATATAAGGTTTTCACTATTTCCTGTAGTGTGTGTGTGTGTGTGAGAGAGAGAGAGAGAGAGAGAGAGAGAGAGAGAGAGAGAGAGAGAGAGTAAGTGAAAGCATATGCATGTTTTCCCATGATTTTTTTTTTTTATCTGTACATTTATTGGTTCATATTCAACTGTTCACGCCCCTCGGCAAGATGATTGGATAAACCCTGTGTCTGCCATCTTTACTGTTCAGTAAGCAGCCAATGGATGCAGCTGTTGTTAAACCGTTTGTCCGTGTGTAGGGTGTGGCTCTGTGCTGGTATGACAGTCATTATTTGATAGTGTTCAGGTTATTCATTACTAATCACAGGCATGGGCTGTGTGTGTGTGTGTGTGTGTGTGTGTGTGTGTGTGTGTGTGTGTGTGTGTGTGTGTGTGTGTGTGTGTGTGT
>JAOTRA010000035.1:13748326-13769346 GCA_026260255.1 Pseudolaguvia tuberculata | reverse complement strand
GACGTGATGAAGGCATGGACTAGTTTCTCTGCATCATTTAATGGCAGAATATTCCTAATTTTAGCGATATTCCTAATGTGAAAGAATGCTATTTTAGAAATATTATCTATATGGGCATTAAATGAAAGACTGGGATCTTAGATCACGCCCAAGTCTCTGACTGTTGCAATTGATGCTACGGACAAACCATCTAATGTTAGAGTAAGATCAAACTTATCAACACATACATTTACAAAACATAACAGTACAAATATATTTCTGTTTGCATGTTCTCTTTTTGTTTGTGTGGTTTTCTTCTGCTACGGTTTCTTCCTACAGTCCAAAACATGTACATTAGGCTGATTGATGATTCTAAATTGCCACTCGGAGTGATTGTGAGTGGTTGTTCGTCTATTTGTGGCCCTACGATAAACTGCTGACCTGTTACCCTGCCTTTCACCCTATGTGTGCCTCATAACCGTAAATTAGGGAATAAGTGGGTTAGAAGTTGAAGGAATGACAATGTTAGGATGGCACACCAACCTAGCCCTGCATTAATTTTAGCAGAAACGAATGCCACAAATTGCTACTGATGTGTGTCATGATTTCTCGTTTTGAAAATTCTCCCCTGGGAGCAAACATCATCACTAAAACACTGATCAAATATTTCGACTTCATGGACAGTTACTGACTGTTGTGACTTTATTACAACCTAGATTATGACACAAATTTTTTTTGGAAAATGCTTACCCCAAAAAAGTGTTTTTTCTACAACACCTTTTTATAAATGAATGTCTAAACAATCAAGACATCACAAGTACAATTTAACCAGTTGGTAATTTAATCAGTTTCCCTATCAAGCCAAAAATCTTTTCCTCTTTTACAGCATTTGGCAGACACTCTTCCAGAGCGGCTGACATTTGATCTCTTTTATACAACTGAACAATTGTGGGTTATGAACCTTGCTCAAGCCACCCTCCAGCCCTATCTTCTCCATCCTTTTCATGCCCTCCATTAACTTTATGATCTCATTTGTCACATTTGTATCCCTCCTCTTTGACCTTTTTGATATTTGTCTACATTTCCAACACTCACTTTATAGTTGTATAGTGAATATTTCTACAATTCCTTCGCTGCACATGACAAGATCATTTCCATATATAAGTGCATTAAATACAGTTACAGTTTGTGTGTGTGTGTATTGCAGTGTTTCTGGGAGTCAGTGGCCTCAGTACATATGAAGTGGGGATGAACAGCATGTGTGTACAGTGGCTGCCTGTAAGCCAGGCTACCCTCTACAGGCTAATCATCGAGTCCCTGCGCAGTAAGTCCCTGCTCTCTCTCTCTCTCTCTCTCTCTCTCTCTCTCTCTCTCTCTCTCGCACACACACATAAACACTCATAGGTGTCATCAAACAGCCATGTTTAGTTCTGGTCAGTGTTTGTTGACACAAAAGAAATAGATATGGTTTGACTTCTACGATAGTCAAAATGCTTCTTCTGCTTTCATTCCATGCTTTGATAGGTCATGCAATCAGATTTGAAACAGTACCACATTTTATCTTTTTTTTTTTTAATTTATAAAGCAGATGCAGATTCAGTGCACATTCGGAATCAGATAAGGCTATGAGCTGCTCGGGTTTGTGTTTGTGTTATGGTAAAGTGAATTAGTAGACAGCTTTTTTTTTACACTCCGATAATCTATTGTACATACGGTATAGTCACATATATAAAATAATCAAACTCTGACCAGTTATCTTACATGCATGGAAAAAGATGCATGGAAAGACATTTATATAAGTAGGAAAAGAAGGAGAATAGAGCAGAAAGAGAATAGAGAGAAGGGCAGAAAGAGAAGGCAGAAATCGGGCATGGATAAAAATAAGGGGTAAAATCGTATCGTATATTTCACTTTTCCCTGACCTGACTGACCCATCTGTATATATGACCGTCCTGTCACGCCCTGCATGGCCACCTCTGTGTTTCCTTCCATTTCTGGACCGGAGTTTCCCCTCGCAGCCGCCCTCGATCGCCACGCACCTGACCGGTGTTTTCGCAATGATTTTGACTCTTCAAATATCGGTGGTGTTTTCCTTTTCCTTCGCTTGATTATCGCGCTACTTATGGTTGTCGGAAGTCTCACGTTTATTTTGCTTTTACAAATTTTTGCTTCTTAATTTTTGCTGCTTGATTTTTGCTTCTTGTTTCTTTTTTTTTGCTTTTGCACCCATTTTTTTTTCCATCAGCGCCATTTTCGCTTTTGCACCCGAATTGCGGTGCAATTCTCTGAATTTTCTGAATCAATTCCCCTTTCTCTGTCCCTCAGCAGTTGGTTTCTCTGTCCCTGTCTGCCCCGTCATACCCGGTTCTGACACGCATTTTTTTTTTATCCTTTCTGCTTTTACTAAGGCTTCCATTATCCCTTGTCTTGACTCTAGGCATACACAATTTTACTTACAACCAATTTATTGCCATTGTTTCTCTTATAGTAGTGCTGAAATGTGTTGTTGTGTTAGAGTAACATCTCAGCTATATTCTATAGAGTTGGCTATGGCTACAGCTGTACTGCAGACAGGATTTTTTTATTAAGAATTTTCCTACTACAGATCAAATAAAGGTTTATCTTTTCATAACTCAATGGGTCGCACTTGCAAAAAATTTCACTTGCAGGTTGTAATGGGAAGTAGATTTGGAACACAGGTGAGTTTAATTAACAGGATTGATAACAAAAGGTTGGATCTCAGAGAACTTAGTGTTTTTAGTAGGAGTCTTTAGAGTCTAGTTTATAGAGAGATTGGAAGTCTGAAAGCTTTGAGAGTAAATGTGATTAGGGAATTGATGTCTGGTGCGTGGGTGACCCGATGATATTGGTACTTCGATTTGTGTGATATCATGTGGGGAGGTGGTGGCTTACTGGTTAAGGTGTGAGACTGATAGCAGAAAGACCAGTGTTTGATTGCCAGCACCACTAAATCACCACTGTGGGTTCCTGTAGGTCTGCCAAATGCTGTAAATTTCAATAAAAAATCTAAATGACATAATTTAATGTCGATAGTAGGCATGTAATAAGCAATATATTTTATATTGTCTAAAAATCTAGCAATGAGCTAAAATGAATTTTTGGGCACAAATGAAAAATGCTTTGCAGTAATTATGTATTACTATTTGAAATAATAAGACTTAATTTAAGAATTGCAGGTGATAATTTGAAGGTGTAATTTGAAGATAATTAATTTAAAAAATAAATAAGTACATGATATAGAGCGGGCATATGGGCAATCAGCAACTTAAGTAAGGAAACCTCTGTGGCCATATTTCAGATTTTTTCAGTTTTTCTCTCTTGACATTTCAATGCATCTCAATAAAAATCTGCTGCCATTAGCCTGTTTGCGTATTACAACTCTACGCCTTAGTTTGGGAACGACTGTGCTAAATTATCTTTATTAACCCCTCAACAACGCTCCCTGATTGTACTCTTATTTCACCCTACTGATGTTGCTTTTCCTTCGCAGATGGTCACAGAAAGGAACATAGTGTAAGTAATGGTGCCTCTAGGCAGTGTTTCTTCAACCTGTCCACCAACTCGCAGTACAAGATCAGCATCTACACGCAGCTCGATAACATGGAGGGCCCCGCTGTCACCATTGTGGACATGACACGTAAATGACTCACTCTCACCAGCATTACTTACTTTTAAACCACACATTGACACTAATAAGATACTAAGGTTTAATAAATGTGATTTCCTCAAGGCGCTCTGGACAGACTCTGTCTCTGTTCTCTCCTGACATGCATATCTGTGTATCAGAAAATGGCAGCAATAACGGGTCAATAATTCACACTGCCTACTAGCCAATGAGGAAACAGAGCTACACTCTGTCTGGACAATCTGTCACTGTCTGGGAATCAGCTTGAAGCAGTCTTGGATAGAGAAATGCAGCTCGTTTTACTCCTAAAGTCACTAAACTGTATTCTGTTGTTCTTTTTAAGTTATAGCTCCAACCCAGTCACCAACCCCAGCGCTCACCACTGTCCCGGTTCCAACCATCCCATCAGCTAAAGAAGGTAACAAGGAAAAAGAAGTCAAGATTTTATACTGCTTTCATTGAACTCCTGTATTATTTTGGTTCAGTTTGATGTTTAATTTTAACAGGATTGCTAATTTGAATATTTTAGATTTGATTCCAAGGACCACGGAGTTGGATAAGAGATACATGTAAAGGTTTATGCTAAAATATCATACAGATACTGTATACGAACAGATACTGTTTGTTGTCCAGAGAAACTTTGGGTGTTTTTGTTTGTCAGTGTTTTAATGGCCATTGTAGATATGATAAACACTGGATTCTGCCCACAAGAAATTTAGGTACTCACAGATTTCATTCCTATACGCACTTCAGTTATTCTACATTGAAACAGATGCTAGGAATTATGTTTATTATTTATTATTGGAATAAAGTGGCTGGGAAATAATTTGCAGCTTACTGTTATCTGTGTCATGATAATCGGGATCCTGAAGTCAGGATCTTCAAAGTTAAACAAAAATTGGTTGATTTACAAATATGGGGATTGTATAGCTGTATTGAATCGTGTATAAACTAACCAGATTTCCATAACTGAAATCTCAGTAACTCATTTGCTTCAGCTTATTCTTTTCCCTTTTCACTCATTTCCCTGTCTTAGTTTGTAAAGCGGCCAAAGCAGAGTTGGTGTTCTTGATAGACGGTTCCTGGAGTATAGGAGACGACAACTTCCAAAAGATTATCCACTTCCTTTATAGCACGACTGGCGCTTTAGATACCATCGGCCCTGAAGGGACACAGGTGTGTGTCGGAAAAATCTCACACAAACACCAGCTATAATTTGAACATCAGCTGTCAGTTGGACCTAAAAAAAACTTTCTACATCTTATGACAAAGCATATCATAGAAAAAGGCTGTTTTAGAACAAGTTGTTAGAACTACTCTGGCAAATATTTAGACTAGAGAAAAAGTAATAAGCACAAATACCCCCAGTCTAGACACACTACGCCTAAGCCAAAAGACATCCATCAATGCTCACTGACCTCACTGTAGCAGGTTATGGATGAGTTACAAGAAAAACACCACATGTAAGGTGGGCGGCTGGGCTCCGCCCCTCGCGCAGCGTCAGCAAATGAGGCTCCGCCTCCATGCAGCGTCGGCAGACAAAACGCCACCCACATGTTTAGCGTCGCCGTCCTGGCAACTAGGTGATTAAAGTAGGTACGGCTTTAGTGTTATGGTGAAATCTGATTGAGAAAGGTTAGCTTACGATCGGTTTTGTTATTGCTTTGGTTTACCTCTCTTGTGTATATTTCGTGTCTTGTTTATAGTCTCGTCTCCGTGTCTTTGTGTTTTGTGTATGTTTGAGCACTTAATGTATCACGTCACCACTTCTGTAAATAAACCTTCACATCTTCACTGCATTAGGGATCCAGCTCTATTCTCGGCCGTCACCGGGGCGTTACACCACACCAGTCAAAGAAAGCCAATAAACTGAAAAATTTTAGCGTAGTACAAATCCAGAAACACATACTTAATGAACATTGCTAATATTCTCTTTTACAGGTGGCCATTATTCAGTTTAGTGATGACGCCAGGACAGAGTTCAAGCTCCGCTCCTACATGGACAAGGAGACTCTGTTGGAAGCCGTGCAGCGCATCACGTATAAGGGTGGAAACACCAAAACAGGTGAGTGTATGTGCCAGATAGCTGACTTTTTCCTCCCTCTGATTTAAGGGAAGGAGTGTGCCCAAGGATCCAACATTTATCTCTTAATGTAAGTGTTACTGCGCCTATTGCATTATCCGTATTCCTTAGTATGTGACTATCTGCCTGGATAATAAAGTAAACATACAATAGACGCTTTAGTGTCTCATGAAACCACAGAAGAGATTATTTGTGGAAAGCAGAGATGTTGCATTTGTAGCATATTTAAATGTATCAGAAAAAAATATTCCTGTGTAGTTAAATTGCTTCTGTTGGGGTGGTACGTCATATTATTCATGTTATTTATACTACATGTAAGCAGAATAAACAGAACATTCTTTTCGGTCAGGAAGTATTGTAAATACTAGGTTGGATCTTTGGATGCAGCCTGTGTGCTGTAGTATTGTATATATTGTTTATTATCGAATAGTGAAAAAAGTGTCATTTTAAAAGAAAGTAAATGGAATAGTAATTAGAAGCATGGCTGGTTAATAAAGGGTGTACTCGGTGTACAGCTGCTGTTAACAGTACATACAGGCAAACGCTCCTATCCAAAGCGACTTACATTTGGTCTCTTTTTTACAAATGAGCAATTGTGGGTAATTTGCCTTGCTCAAGGGCCCACCGTGGTTGTTTGGTGGAGGTGGGACTCGAATCCCGGTCTTTCTGGTATTAGTCCAACACCTTAACCACTAGGCTACCACTTCCCACATAGCTTTGCACTGTTGCGTTTTGAATGAATGAAAGACCAATAATATGTTACACATAAAATAAAATTGTTTTGCCTCAAACAAAGAGAAAATTAAAAGACAGAAACACATGATTCTAGCTATAATACAATTTTAAAGGTCAATAAATGTAAAAAAAAAAAAAAGAATAATAATTAACAATTACAGAATGCAAACAACCCTTGATATGATAGAAATAACAGGAGGAGATAAACTCTTATCACTCTCATACTGACAGCCTCTTTAAGGGATCCGGGCTGGCAAAACCACAGCGGCTGTCACTGTCTGCTGTCCCTTAACTTCGTGTTCTAGGATTCAATTTAGTATCAGACAGTACGACCACCAAACATTAAGTATACTGCATCAATTTAATGGAAAATCCACCCATGACAACTCAATTTAAACACAACTCAGCTGCTTCCTCAGCTTGACACTTAACAATCCACATACTCCTCATCTCTTCCTTTAATTTGCCACTTAAAAATGGCATTCTGTTTTGTTTTTTTGTTTTTTTTAAGTTTAAGCTCATAGAAAGACAGGGAATTTAGAGCGTGGCAGTTAGAATCCACCTAAAAGTTGACTGTTTGTTCTCTTTTTGACTTTACCTTTATTCTTCAAAGCCTGACTGTCACACCCTACTGCTTCCTCGTCACTAATCACCATCGTACCTTTTTTTTCCCTTTTCTTTTTTCTACAAGTTTGTATATTTTAAGCTATTTCTTCCGTTTAGAGCCTCAGCCCTCAGTTTATTGTTATGTTTTGATAGCTGTCATGTCCTGGTTTCCTCGTTCTCTGTCCTGGTTTCCTCGTTCTCGGTCCTGGTTTCCCTGTTCTCTGATCTCACTGCCTCGCCCCTCTGGTCACGTTTCTCAGTCCCGGTCCTAGTTTCTGCCTCCTGTCCTGCCTGTCCCGTTCTCGCTCCCTCACCCTGTCCTGTCTTCGCTCCCTCAGCCTGTCTTCGCTCCCTCGTCCCGTTCTCGCTCTCTTGTCCCGTCCTGTCCCGTCCTCGCTCCCTCGTCCTGTCCTGGCTTCCTCTTCCTGTTCTCGCTCCCTCGTCCTGTCCTTGCTCCCTCATTCTGTCCTAGTTCTCTGCCCTCGTGTCCTGTCCTCGCTCCCTCATTCTGTCCTAGTTCTCTGCCCTCGTCCTGTCCTCTGCCCTCGTCCTGTCCTGTCCCCTATCTCACTCATTTTCTGTGTCCCTGAGCGCTCTCTGCTCTGTGTTCCTGATCTCTCGCTCTGTTAGTCTGGTCTGCCCTATCCCTGTTTCTGGTCCCTGTCTGTGGTCTGTCCCAGTTCTGGTCAGTCTTGTTTAGGTCCTATGGGTTCGCCCTAGGAGAACGCCAGGAAGCGTTCTTTGAAGGGGGGTAATGTCACACCCTATCCCTTCCTCGTCACTAACCACCATCGCCCGCTGATGCGATCAATCAGCCCGGTGATGGTACGTTATTTAAGATGTGTGCCATCTTTACAAGGCACGGATTATTGTTTGAACCATACGTACACGGTTATGTGGAATTACATTCGTCTGCTCTCCGAAGCTGTATCCAGGTTCGAGTCCTCGTCAGATCTTTTCAGATCTCGTCAGAATGTTTCCATGTTTGAGTCCCCGAAGTTAAGTACGGTATTCCTTAGAGCAGCGTTCCTGTACGGTTTTGTTTCTGTTTCTTTGAAGCGTGATATTTTGCTACTTACCCGTACATAAAAGTGTGTTCCCAAAGTCTGACTCCTGTTGGTATTCCTAACACATAACATCGACATTTATGTATCTGTTATGCTTTAAACATTAACTGTGAATGTGAGCGAGTGAAACAGGCACACATACAATACAGTATAATATAACACACATGGTAAATCATGACATTGTTAATGTTAATATCTTTGTATATAATGTTATTTCTTTAACAAAATATGTCATCCCGGCATATTATTCAGGCTTTTTTTTGTTGTTGCTTTTTTTTCAATTTTGCATGAGTTAAAAATTTGTTGTATATGTTATTGAATTTAGTTGAACATTTTAGTTCAGTTTTTCTCAATTTTCTCTTTCTAAAGCAATTTGACACATGACCCCCTTTTCGGCACTCACACATAAAGCTGATGTAACTTTAGCCTAAGTATAATCTGTCACTTTGCAGAAATTTTGCAGCAGATTGTTGTAAATTGTACATGCTCGTTTAAGGGCGTTATACCTTTTTGATTTGTGATATGTAACCAGGTCGAGCTATTAAACATGTGAAAGAAAGCATCTTTACAGAAGAGAATGGTGTAAGGAAGGGAATTCCCAAAGTCCTGGTTGTGCTCACAGATGGCCGCTCACAGGATGATGTTAACAAGATTTCCAAAGAGCTGCAAACAGAGGGTAAGAGAAGTCATGGTAAATACATTTATTACTGACACAAGCTCTTTATTTTGTGCTGGTTAAATATGTATGTCAGAGAATTTGTGCCTGGTAAACAAATTATAATTAGATTTGCTGCAATACTTTACGTATTAGGTAGAAATTAGGGACCAAAAACATTTTCATAATGTCAAAATAATTAAGGATAACCAAAATACTTTTAGAATAAAGCTACAATTCTTTTTGAATAAAGTGGAAATATGAATAAAGATTAAATATATACAGAAATACAGTTGTGTACAATGTGTATCAATATAAAACCAATAAAGATCAGTTTTATAAGATTCTATTGCCTCAAGTGCAAATTCAAAGTGTATTTACTGAATGTATAAACGGATAATATCCTGAGTCTATATGTGGTTTTCTTTAGGTTACATAATTTTTGCTATTGGCTTTGCTGATGCGGATTACGGGGAGCTGGTGAACATTGCCAGCAAGCCGAGCGAGAAACATGTCTTCTTTGTAGACGATTTGGATGCAGTCAATAAACTTGAGGAGCAGCTCATAACATTTGTGTGTGAAGCAGCAACAGCAAGTAAGAAGTGTTGAAAGAACACAGATCGTACACACATAGTATATAATCTCATGTTGTAAATCACTCAAATCTTTTGTCTCCAGCTTGTCCATCTTTGCTGATGACTGGAAATACCTTGGCAGGTAAGTGATTAAAAGACAGTATGTAGTGGTTCTTTGTTATAATTATCACACTATTAAAAATCAGTCATAAATACTTATCTTGTCTAGGGCAATTTTATAACTACTAATATTATGTTTGTAATAAAAGTATTTATGCTATTTTCCCTGTAATTTCCTGTAATATAACGTCATATATCATGTCAACATGACAGATATAGTACATCTGAATTTTACTCATACTTACCATACTATACAGAACATCATTTAATAATGGACAGGAAGTATTTATTGAACTCAAATGTAGTATTTCCTTGAATAGTATGCTCATTTGGACATCAGGTATATGTGAGAACCTCTAAGTGAGGTTATGCTTTTAAATCATATTAAGATATCAACCAAGATTCACTTCTTATAATTAGGAAACAAACTGTCAACTGCCAAATTGATTAAAATTGTGTTCAAGTGTGTTCATGCTATAAAGGATAAGCTTATGAAGTCATTTGAAGAATTGTAGTGTTGTTTTAAATTTTATTACATTACATAAAATAAATGCAAATGTAAACACACAGAACTAAAACAATCTATCCAAAAGAAGAATGTGCTATCATAGAATAGTTTATTATGCTATCAACCTTTGCCAATAAAATAATTATTATTTGTTAGCACAGCATGAGCTAAACATTTGGAAATGTTATTATATAATGACAGTTATTCTCTGAACAAGTTTATCATCATGCTTGAAATAACATTGACATAAATAAACAACGAGTTGAATAATCTCTTCTTTCTTTTCTGATGTGGCACAGGTTTTCGTATGATGGAGATGTTTGGGCTGGTAGAGAAGGATTACAGTAATGTGAAGGGTGTTTCCATGGAGCCTGGGACTTTCAACAGCTTCCCCTGCTACAGGCTCCATAAGGATGCTCTCATCTCACAACCAACCAAGTATAAATGCAAACTGAGTGAAATAAAATTACAAGTTTCAGTCTCCAATGAAGTGTATTGTTGCTGGGAAAACATGTACTCTTTTAGCATTACATTTAATTCAATTCAATTTTATTTTATATAGCACTTTTTACAGAAGTCATTGCCTCAAAGTAGCAGTACAGAATGAATGATATAAAGATGAATGATGAGTTTGTCCCAATGTGATGACCAAGCCGATATACGACGCTCCTGATTCAGCGCGGTGGGGCGGCACATATACCTCGACAGAAGAAGGGGGGTGGAGAGAAAATGGTTATATACTGTATATAGTATATAGTATATATAGGTAGTGAGGTTATAAGATGCTGATATGGTTCAGGGGCATTATATGAAAACGCTCTACCCACTGCTGTAACTTTATTCACATGTTCCACTGACAGACAGCCCACATCCTTTAAACAAAGTGAGCGCGGCGGAACATAGGGCAGTATAATTCCAGTTTATCTAACTGACGTTCCGCGTCCTGTCAAGCGTAACATGTCGGGTACTCGCCATTTAAATCTAAAAACTGATAGCGGTCTGTTAAATAGGACCCTTTTATACCCACTACCTTCTCTAATCTATTTAGAATGTTATGATCTATAGTGTCGAAGGCTGCACTAAGATCCAAGAGAACTAGGAGAGAGATGCAGCCCTGATCCCCCAGCAGAGGCCAATAGTAGATCATCTACTACCTTAAGTGCTGTCTCAGGCACTGTGATGAGGCCTAAATCCTGATTGATAAAATTCATGAATGCTATTTTGCTGTAGATACAAGCATAATTGCTGTGCTACTACTTTTTCTAAGATTTTCAAAATAAAGGAAGATCTGTTGTTTGACACCTTACTAGGGTCGTTTTTTAAGTCTAGTTTTTTAATTAGTGGTTTTATCACTGCTAATTTAAATGGTTTAGGGACATACCCACTGCTGATTGAAGTCTTAACTATTTTCAATAGGGGTTCTGTTAAAGACGGAACAACTTGCCTAAAGAACTGGGTTGGCACCGGACCTAATATACAAGTTGATGATTTTGCAGAAGAGATGAGATGAGATGTGAGTGGTGGTCCTATTCCAAGTTAATTTAGCTACAGTGTTAAAAAGGAATCTAGGATTATTCCTGTTATTTTTCATAAGGGAGGAGCGGTAGGCTGATCTGGCCTCACTAAGAGCTTTCTTATAAGCCAGGAGGCTCTCCATCCATGCAGTCTGAAATACTAACAATCTTGTTTGCCGCCATTTCCGTTCTATTTTTCTGGCGATCTGTTTTGGAGACCGTGTATGATCATTAAACCACGGAGCTAGCTTTAACTAATTGTCTTTTAGCTGGGGCTATGCTATCTAAGGTATAACGCAGAGTAGATTCTAGATAATACATTGCCTGGTCGAGTTCCATCCGAAGGTGATCCAATTTTGGTAGAGAAATCTTGGAGAAGGTTAATTAAATTTTGGGGAGTCATAGGTGTAAATTTACATTAAATGTGATAACGTGGGATCGGGGAGAAAGAGTGCACCCAAACGCAGGATTGGCGGTTTTAAATTGTCCATTTTAATCGTAATAATAATAATAAAAATAAGTAACAAAAAAATACGAACAAGATTTAAACTAAAAAATACTGTGAACGAGACTTGACGTGACAGGATCGCAGACTTGAACTAGAACTTAGAGCAGAAACCTGAGCATGAAAGACCATTCAGTGCAAAAGGGGAAAAAGGCAAGATGATCCAACAGCCCCTAGGAGAAAGCCACTGGCTTATAAAAACGTGAAAATCAGCGCTAGACTAAACTCACGCACACATGAGAGCACTCAAGCGCAGCCAAGCATGTGCGTGCGCCGCTGCACACCAGCAGCGTGCTGGAGACGCTCATTTCAGAGGAGGGCGTGACAGTACCCTGCCCTCTATGAACGCCTTCTGGCGTTCTCCTAGGGGGGGCATCCGGAAGAAAGAAGGGCAAGGTCGAGAACCAGGGACAAATCGAGATAGGGAACCTGAGCATGACGAGAAAACATGAGCAAGGGGGAACCTGAGCCTGACGAGAAGGGGAAACCTGAGCCTGACGAGGAAAGGGGGAACCCGAGCCTGACGAGAAAAGGGGAACCCGAGCCTGGCGAGAAAAGGGGAAACCGAGCCTGGCGAGAAAGGGGAAACCGAGCCTGGCTAGAAAGGGGAACCCAAACCTGACGAGAAAGGGGAACCTGAACGAGAACCTGAACATGAGAGAGGGGAGCATGAACGAGAACCTGAGCATGAGAGGGGAACCTAAACGAGAACCTAAACATGATAGAGGGGAGCCTGAACATGAGAACGGGAGAAACCTGAACACGAGAATATGAGAGAGAAAGGGGAACATGAACTTGAGAGAGGGGAAACCTAAACACGAGAGGGTGAGAGGGGAAATTTAAACACAAGAGAGGGAGAAACCTGAACATGAGAACGTGAGAGAGGGAGAAAACTGAACACGAGATCATGAGAAAGCTGAAACCTGAACGCGAGATCATGAGAAAGGGGGAACCTGAACACGAGATCATGAGAAAGGGGAAACCTGAACACGAGATCATAAGAAAGGGGGAACCTGAACATGAGAAACCTGAACATGGCAAGAAAGGGGGAACCCGAACATGGGGAACCTGAACATGACGAGAGAGGGGATACAGAACATGAGAAACCTGACATGACGAGGGGAACCTAAACAAAATAACCGAACAAACAAAAAAAACCCTGAGGCTGAGGCTATAAGCAAAACTAAAAATACACTGAAGAGAAGAAGAAAAAAAAATACTCAGCCGGATAAACATAGAAGGGATAATGGGGGTCCAGGTCCATGAATGATCCAATACCCTGAAAGGGTAGGATTGGGGCGAAGCCTCCTAGCCTCCGTGACAGGAACAGAACGAGGCCTCCTAGCCTCTGTGACAGGAACAGAACGAGGCCTCCTAGCCTGCGTGACAGGAACAATTCAATTAAATTTTATTTGTATAGCCCTTTTTACAACAGTTATTGCCTCAAAGCAGCTTTAAAGAATGAATGATAAATAGATGAATGATGACAGAACGAGGCCTCCTAGCCTCCGTGACAGGAGCAGAACGAGGCCCTAGGCCTCCTCAGGAGCAGAACGAGGCCCCCAGGCCTCCTCAGGAGCAGTACGAGGCTCCTCGACCACCTCCAGACCAGAACGAGGCTCCTCGACCACCTCCGGACCAGGCAGACGCTCCTCAACCACCTCCGGACCAGGCAGACGCTCCTCGACCACCTCTGAACCAGGCAGACGCTCCTTGACCACCTCCGACCCCACCAGGCACATCTCTGGGCAGGCCAGAAATACTACAGCTTCCATGGTGAGGAAGTCGCATGTGGTGAGGAGATAAAAAAAAAGATAGATGTCACCCCTGAGAAGCTGGTCCAAGTCCCAGGTTTGAGCTACCCAGTCCAATGCCTTTCCCGTTAAGCACAAATACACCAGCCCGCATTTGCTCCTGGGCATGGTGTAAGCGTGTGACTGTGATTTTAAAAACGGCGCATACTCCCTCACGAACTTACGACACTTACCGCGGCTGCCGCCAATCTGCCGGGTACGAACCTGGTTGGATCATACTGTCAGGAAGTGTGAGGGGAGTAGGATCGGGGAGAAAGAGCGCACCCAAACGTTGGTTTAAATTGTCCATTTTAATTGTAATATTAATAATAATAAAAATAAATAAGTAACAAAAAATTACAAACAAGATTTAAACTAAAAAATACCGTGAACGAGACGTGATGTGACAGGGTCGCAGACTTAAACTAGAACTTAACTTAGAGCATAAACTTGAGCATTAAAGTCCATTCAGGGCAAAAAGTGAAAAAGGTGAGATGATCCAACAGCCCTAGGAGAAAGCCGCCGGCTTATAAAAACGTGCAAATCAGCGCTAGACTAGACTCAGCTGCGCGCGCCGCTGCACACCTGGAGACGCTCATCTCAGAGGAGGGCGTGACAGTGGGGCTTTGTGTACATTCTGAGTAAAAGATATTGTAGACGAAACGAGACAGTGATCAAAGATAATTTCACACTGGGATTGTCTGTACATTATTTATATTTATACCGAAGGATAATATCAAATCTAATGTGTGACCTGCTTTATGTGTGGGTCCTATAACACACTGGTTGACTCTACCACTGAGTTGAGTATAGATAAAAATGCCATCCTCAGCTGACATCGGACATTTCCTTTGCCAAATTTAGCACCTCTATAAAATTAGCTTTAGTCGTCTCCGACTGCCGAAGGAGAATATCATTGGTATCGGAATGTACCACTATCTTAGCAAACCTCTGCTGGCCTAGTGACTTAAGATCAGCCGTTATGTCTGGTGCTCTGGCTCCAGGAATACATTTAACTATGGCCGCTGGAGATCCTAATGGTCTGTCTAACTTGATGTGCCTGACTATGAAGTCTCCAATAACAAGAGTACCTTTATTACCTTTATTACCTTTATTGCTGCATGTTCATTGGTGCATCGCTGAGGAGGGCTGATTTATTCGGCACGCGAGTCTGAGTGGTGCGCGCCGATGACTTTAGCTAAGTGACTATGCTGCCGTGTCACCATTTTGCCCCAATGCAAATGGGAGTCCGGGTGGGCCTATCTATGGCATCCCGTCCATCTACCGCACTGCAGAATCTCTGTTAAATATGATGAGAATAAGCCAGCTTTGATACAGATTAGTATGTACTATGGGTAAGAAAATAGTCCCATGCTATGTCCTGGCAAAACAACCAAAAGAGTAAAATGACAGGCTCTTGAGAACGTAAGGTATCTCCTTGCATGCGCCTAGTGATTACATTTAGATTGAGCTCTGCTCTCCTGGTCTCAAGAGATCCTGATCTACTGTTATTACAGCGGAAAGCTTGCATGCCTTTGAACAATGGAGTGTATTTTTTTCTGCTGCTTACTTATCACAACATAAGTCATTAACAGTTTGGTCACTCTGTGATTTGTAGCTCAGTTAATCAGCACTTTAACTCAGATTATAGCTGATACATAGATGTTAGGTTTAAGCTGTAAGGCACACTGTATTCAAATAAAACAGTTTTAACTGACATCTGTGTGTTGACGATAGATATTTGCACCCTGAGGGATTGCCTTCTGACTACACTGTGTCACTGCTGTTCCGCATGCTGCCTGAAACTCCTCAGGAGGCTTTTGCATTGTGGGAAATTCTCAATAAAGCCAATGAACCCCTGGTGGGACTCATCCTAGACAGTAAGTATTCTGTTCATCTGCCTTCTGTTTGCACAGCTATTGCCTCCTTAGGCACAATGCCAGGAACCCTTTCAACAGGCAATAATACTGTGATAAAATTCTCTTCTGAAACAATACAGTAATTCTATCATATGATTGTTTTTAGACAGCAGGCAAACATTGATTTTTTCTAATTACAACTACAAGGGTGACTTCCAGACAGTGACATTTGAAGGTTCAGACATCAGAAAGATCTTTTATGGCAGTTTTCACAAGGTCAGTCTATTTTTTGCTGTACTATGTTGGCATCATTATTGACAGGAATTTTGATCACTGTGGAGATTTTTATTATGACTAAAAGAAATATTTGATGCATTCTTTAGTGGTTGCAACACAATTCAGAATTTGTTGGATGACCAAAAGTTCTCTTTTTGTAGACATGTCCACTGTTTGGACATCTGAGATAGATTTGCATTGTAATTTAATTTAATACATTTAATGTTAATAATTTGTCTATATAGTTTGTAATTTTATGCACATAAATGCCCGATCTTGTGGTTATCTCTTGGAAACGATTTGTACCCCTTCTAATCTTTTTGCACCTCCCTGTTGATATTTTATAAGCGTTTGTGTGATAAGGGATTTTATAAGCGTAGTATGTAACTTGTTCTTTCTGAAATTTTATTTACCCTCTGAGTGTATTCCCGTCAGACCTGAATTACAAAACTTGAATGCTACTTGAGTACGTAACACATAGTGAGTTAATATTTACTGTTCTACAAACAATTCCAAAGTGAGGATGTAAAACATTAATAAAAACAGAGTACAATGTTCTACAAATTCTTGTTTAGCAATTCTCTATTGAAAACAACACAAAAACAAGATTAACTTAAAAATGATAAACTTGCAACACATTCCACATTCTCCTGACCAGTCTGTGTTTGGGTTTGTTCTGCCACCTTACCTGTGCCCCTGTACTATTGAATGAGGAAGTCAGGTGTAGCAAAGAAGTACATGAGAGTGGTGTAGGACATGTATGAAGACAGTGTGACAGCAGTGAGGTGTTGGAATGTCGCGGTAGGAATGTCAGACTGGTTCAAGGTGAAGATGGGATTGCATCTAGGGTCGGCTCTGAGCCCTTTATTATATGCAGTGGTGATGGACAGGTTGAAAAATGAGATCAGATAGGAGTAGTGAGCAGATTCGGAAGAACCTGGAGAGGTGGAGGTACTCTCTGGAGAGAAGGGAAATGAAAGTCAGTAGATATAAGACAGAGTAGTGTGTGAATGAGCCAATGGAGTTGTGAGGTTGCAGGGAGAAGAGGTAGTGAGGTGGAGGAATTTAAGTACTTTGGGTCAACAGTGCAAAGTAATGGAGTGTGTTATAGAAGTGAAGGAAATAGTGCATGCAGTGTGGAGTGGCTGGAGAAGAGTGGCAGGAGTTATTTGTGATCGGTGAGTCTCTGCAAGAATGAAAGGGAAAGTTTTTAGGACTGTAGTGAGACCTGCAATGTTGTATGGTTTAGAGCAGAGGTGGCCAACCAATCAGAGACCTTGTGGAATTGAGACACTTTTTACTGTGTTACCACCAAGAGCCACATCATACACATAAGCACACATGATACTCACCCACCCCTTCTTTTCACACACACAAACTCAGTTCAACCAAGACCACAAACAAAAATATAATTTACAGTAGTATAAAATGCAGCCCTATTGTTTATTTCACATGGCTGCCACTTTTTCTGTCTTTAATTACACAATATCACACAATCGTTAGACACAGACCGTGTAAATATTGCAAATTGAGGCTTGTCTTTTATGTCTTTTAATTTAACTCTCATTCAATGAGACACTATTATACTCACATGCTTGAAGGTCAGAATTACACTGTGATTCAATATCCGTGTTAATGTCCGATATTTTGTGTTCAATAGTGTGGCAGGACAGTTGGACGTCTGATTCCATGCGAGATCTAAATTGATACTAATTGATTACTTAAATGATCTCCGCGTCTACTGGGAAAACACACACGTTTCACAGAAATACCGTATTGAACACAAGTGAAGCGAATGCGCACATAAAAAAAAAAAAAAAACCTTTGATATGAATGCAAGAGCCACATGAAACCAGGCAAAGAGCCACATGCAGCGCAGGAGCCGCGGGTTGGTCACCTTTGGTTTAGACAGTGGCATTGTCAAAAAGACAGAAGGAAGAGCTGGAGGTGGCAAAGTTGAAGATGTTGAGATTTTCATTGGGAGTGACTTGGATTAACAGGATTGGAAATTAGTTCATTAGAGGGACAGTGCACATAGGATGTTTTGGAAGTTGAGGGAGACTAGATTGAGATGGGTTAGACATGTGACATGTGAAAATCAGCCAAGACGCTCTTTTTCCATGATGTCTGAACAATCCTGTTTGGTGCCATTTTCGTTGTATTTTTCGACCGCTCTGTTTTAAAGAACGTGTATGATAATTAAACCATATAACGAGCTTTTTATCTTTAACTAATTGTCTTTTAGCTGGGGCTACGCTATCTAAGGTATAACAGAGTAGATTCTAGGTAATCCGTTGCCTGGTGGAGTTCCATGGGATCTGACGGTGATCTTGATGGATAAATATGGGAGAAATTTAATAAGACTTTGGGAGGTCGTAGGTGTGAATATGCATTTAATGGAATAGCGTGACGCTGCGTGTATATCCTTCCTGACTGAGGCATAATTTAAATGATATAAGACAGTGATCTAAGGTTATTTCACACTGGGATTGTTTCTACTTTATCTAAACAGGATAATATTAAATCTAGTGTGTGACCTGCTTTAAGGTGGGGGGCCTTTAACAGATAGAGTCGAGTGTAGACAAAAACGCTATTCTCAGCGGGTCACCTATGTCTTCAAAATAAATATTAAAATGCCCAGCAATTAATGCTGTATTGACACACAGGCTTGAAACAAAATCTGCAAATTCACCAAGAAATTCAGAGTACGGTCCTGGTGGTCTGTAAATAATAATTAGCGGAATGGGCCCAGATTATTGTTTACCGCTGCATACGTTACTTAACTATACTAGAGAGTTTCAAATCGTATCTCTGTTTTTGTACAACCTATTATTATAAAGAACAAAGACACCTCCACCTCTACCGGTTAGACGAGGCTGATGTATGTAGCTGTCATTCTTGAATGATCAATGATCATTTCACTTTCAATAAGGGGTTTAGAAGCAATAGATCTCATATTTAGACTTCTCTCAGACTATTGTTTTGTTTTGTTTTTTGACTAAACTTTTGTTTAGGTCGGGGAACATTAACAGTCCCAACTTTAAATGTCTTAGGTGACAACTCTAAGCAGCAAACAGATGGTCGGATTTTCAGTAAAAGTCAGTAAAAGTTAGTATGTAATTTGTTGTCAGAGCATTACCTGAACATCCAGTTTTAAAGATTATAACCTGCTGTAGGCTACGTCGCCACTTCGCATTGGAGTTTGGCCAGAGCGGACTATGACATCGGACAGTTCCTTCGCGAAATTTGTGCCTGTCATGACTTTTAAACAGATCCCATAATTTGATCCTGTGATCAGAGATTGGCAATAGGCAGAGGCTTTGCTTTGTTTATTTGAAGGTTTTGGTGTGCAGTTTGGCTTTGCTGAACGGTTGCTGAGTTGAGAGTATGTTGTTTCTCTCTCCACACATTTTGCTCTCACATGTCTGGTTTCCTTTGGGAGAACGAGTGCTGACAAGATTTTGGAACATTTCCCGTATTACTTCCCCATATCGGTAAACACGTTGGGTTCTTTGTAATATTAATTTTTATTTTAGTTTCAATTGCTCTTATACATCTGGGAAATAATCCTGGTATTAATAACTGTTTCTGGAGGCAGACCTTTTGTTTTCTTAATAATGGTAAGGTATTGATGGCTTTTTTCCATCATCAGCTGAATCAGACTCAAATCTGTCGCTGTGGGAGCACCTTGGAAGGGAGGACAAACACAAGCAAACAAATGATGCACTGCATGGTTATGAAGCAAAGGCTGGGATTTGAACACAGACACAATAGAAACAGAATTATCTGACGATTGATCAGGGAAGATATGAGAACCACAGGGGCTAGAGCTGAAAAAGGAGCTGTTCAGAGTCCTCACCTTTCTCAGCTCCTGCATTAGAAGAGCATGTTTCATGCTCACGTGCAATACCCAGATGAGACGTGCAGTGCGCTGTGAATTATTTCCATTACCACTGACAGAATGGTGCTTGAACTTGACTGGCCTTCTGGTTAACTTTCACCATAAAAAGTAGTTCTTTGGCTTTTCTTTGTTGGATGTTAACTTTTTTCTGTTTTTCAAGAGCCGTAGGAATTTTTTCATTCACCATATCACACCATTTTTCACAGTAATTGACATGAGCGTGTGACAGCACCATAACGAACTGAGTATGAGCCTGCATGCACCCACCTTTATTCACAGTAGACTGACAGCTCTCTTTTCTCCATGTAATTTCCTCCTTCACTCTCTTTGTCTCATTCTCTATATTACCCTTTTACTCTATCCCTCTCTACCCTCTCTCTATCACTCTCTTTATTTGCTGCCTTGTTTGTACCCACTTTGCCACATACACTCGTAGTAATTCATTCATTCATTCATTCATTCATTCATTCATTCATTCAATCATTCATTCATCTTATTACCTGCTGATTTCATTATTTCGGGTCACAGGGGTTTGCTGGTGCCTATGCCAGTGCACATAGGGCGAGAAGCAGGTGTGCACACACATTCACATTTATACGGGCAATTTAGAATCACCAATCGACCTAATCTGCATGTTTTTGGACTGCAAGCGCATGGAGAATGTTACGGGATGTATAAACTCAGGCTGGAGTCAGACTTCGAGCACACGTTTTATTTAATAGGTAAGTACCCAGTTAATAATGTACATAAACCGAAACTGAAAATGAAACCGTGCAGCAACGCTGCTCTAATAAAAACGGTACTTAGCTTGAAGGACTTCGTAGAAACAGATTCTTAGAACCAGACGAGGATCAGATGCAAACACGTCACCGTAACGTCGGCGCATAACCCTCAAATAATATATTCCGCTCAAATAATCAAATAATGATGCCGCTCACCTTAAATAACACACCATTGCCCGGCTGCTTGATCGCATCCCCAATCAGCGCGCAATGGTGGTTAGTGACGTGGAAGGGGTAGCATGGGTGTCCAAACTTTTCAGACCAGGGGACGCATTAACTATCAAACAGCAGTTTGGGGGCCGTTTACACACTCGAGGTCCAAATAAATAAGAATTCACCATATTCACCACAGGATTCAGAACACTGATAATGTTCACATATTTACATACAAAGCTTGAAAAAAGGTTGATAAAATT
>JAOTRA010000035.1:13726768-13739579 GCA_026260255.1 Pseudolaguvia tuberculata | reverse complement strand
CACACACACACACACACACACACACACACACACACACACACACACACACACACACACACACACACACACGTTTTCCCCAAGCTAACTGTTTGACTATAATAACTTTTTAATTTTGTAGAATTACATTATTTCATTACTTGAAAGATGTAAGAGACCCAAACACTGTTTTAGCATGATAATACAAACCACTGATCTTCATGGAGACGTGATTTGTTATGGTCATAGTGAAAGAACGCCACTATTTTGCAACATTTATTATTGGTATAGTATCGTTTTCCCCAGCATTACCATATTAGCATCACTAATATTAAAAGTTATGAATGAACCCAAATTTTGTGAAAAGGATTTCCATAATTTATTATGGAGGTATAATATATTGAATAAGACTAACTCTTGAATATGGTGTTAAAAAATCATATGGATGTAATAATCAGATGTTCCTTTGAAACCTTTTGCACATATAGTGTATGAGGCATAACCATTCTATCTGTAGCTGTCTTCTGTCTTCAAAACTATATTTCTACCACAATTGCTAAACCAAAATAAATCATGTCATTTTCCACCCTCAATGTCAACTTACAGCCTGAAAAACAACCCGAAAAGTATTAGGGAAAATAGTGCCAATAAAAAGTTACAATAACCTGGTTGCATACAATAAGCATGCACACCCTATTATAATTGGGGCTGTGGTTCTTGCAAATAATCGTATGGTAAAATATAACAATCATCTAATTCAAGATTTTTCACTTATTTGGTGCAACCTAAATATGTCATCTCACTTAATAATAGATATTAATTAGATATATGTGGATATAAAATGATACCAAAAATAATTTGTATGAACACTTTCCACTAAATGTTCCTCCATTTTATTAAAGGACACATAAAAAGCCAACCCTACCATAGAGACTGCCAAGAGAACTGTAAGGCTACGAACGGGGCCCAGCCCCTCGCGTGGCAGCAGCGGGCGAGGCTCCGCCCACAGGCCGCATAGACTGATGAGGCTCCACCCCCCACGCTGTGCTAGCTGTCACACCAGCACGAACATGTTTGGCATCGTCGTCCTGGCAACTGCGTTACCAGAGCGATGAAGTATTATTTAAGGTCACGAGCTAGTAACGCAGGTGTGGGTTATAACTTTTGTGGTCATTTGAACCACATCGAAGCTATCTCGGTTTTTGTTTCATTTCTTATAGTGTCTCCGTGTTTTTCCCCTGTCGTGTTTATCGTGTTTTGTTTGTTTGTTTTGGTACGTGTTCACTGTATATAAATCTGCACTCCTCACTGTAAATAAACCGTCACCCTTTACTGCATCCTGGATTCAGCTCTCTTATCTGTGCTCACCACGGCGTTACAGAATTACCCACCCCATACGGATCCAGCGGGAAGGAATATGGTAATGGACTCTTTCATTAAGCCGTTTAGCCCAGACTTTCTGTTGGTGCGTCTAGCATCGCTAGCATTAGCATTCGATGCTGCTGAGGCTAACCTGCTAGTCGCCGCTATTAGGATGCACACTCTAACCGTCCAATTGCTAACCGGACATGATAACCTCCTAGCACGAGTGCTAGCGCCTACGGGTAAGCACCAGAAGCCCCCGAATAAATTCAACAGCATGCCAGAATGTTGTCTGCCATTCGTTGCTCAGTGTCGCAGTTATTTTTCACGCGCTCGTCTGTTCCCCTCGGAAAAAACTAAATGTGAGGTTTTTTTTGTTGTTACTGAGCGATGAAGCATTACTGGCAATACCGACGATATGGATGTGTACTGGCAACAACCCGTGGATGTTATGCGCTTCCTGCATTGGGTTTCTCAGACATTTTCTGGACTTATAGAACCCACTGTGTCTGCATCAGGAACCCACTGTGTCTGCATCGGAACCCACTGTGTCAGCATCAGAGCCTGCTGTGTTTTCACCAAGCTGCATGGAGGACACCTACTCGCTGTGTGCTAGGGAGGTTCACATCTCATTTGTTCTGCTGTGCTACAGTGGTCCCGTCGAGGTGATACAGGCTACCCCAGGGCTGCGACCCGTCTGCTGTCACATGTACTGGACGTGCAGCTGGGGCCCCATATGCGAACTGAATCGTTCAGTCTCTAGCTAGGGGTCTCAAGCGACTGGGTTCATCTTCACCAGAGCCCTCTGCATCTTCATCTTCATCTGCATCTGAGCTCTCATCAGCGTCTACATCTGAGCTCTCGTCAGCATCTGCATCTGAGCCCGCGACAGCGTCTGCATCTGAGCCCGCGACTGCGTCTGCATCTGCAGCCGTTACAGCGTCTGCATCTGCACCAAAACTTTTGTCTGTATTGTCTTTTGAGTCCCCTGTGCTGTCTTTTGAGTCCCCTGTGTGTCCTTCAGCGTCCCTCTCTGTCCCTTCAGCGTCCCTCTCTGTCCCTTCAGCATCCCTCTCTGTCTCTTCAGCGTCCGATTTGTCCCCTTCGGGCCCCTTAGAGTTTGCTTTGTCCCCTTTGGGCCCCTTAGAGTTTGCTTTGTCCCCTTCAGGCCCCTCAGAGTTTGCTTTGTACTCTTCAGGCTCCTTAGAGTTGGCTTTGTCCCCTTTCAGGCCCCTTAGAGTTTGCTTTGTCCCCTTCGGGCCCCTCAGAGTTTGCTTCATCCCCTTTGGTCCCCTCGGAGTTCCCTCAGGCCCCTTTGGTCCATTTAGAGGTCCCTCAGGCCCATTCGGTCCCTTTAGAGGTCCCTCAGGCCCATTCGGTCCCTACTGAGTTTTCTCGAGTCCTTTCGGTCCCCTCTGAGTTTTCTCGGGTCCCTGCGGTCCCCTCTGAGTTTCCTGAGGCCCCTCCGGTCCCTTCAATGCTCCCTTCTGACCATCTAGATTTACCTACGAGGCCTTCCGAGTTCCCTCCATGGCCTTCTGGTATCCCTACAGTCGCTCGGAAGCCTCGCCCTGATCACACCCCTCTTCTTTTATGGAGTGTACAGGGTCCTGGACCCCCACTATCTCTTTGGCACAAGTGTCAGACTGCGGGGTGTTTTGGGGTTTTTTCTTTTTTTTTTGTGTTTTGTTTTTCTTTGGGGCCGCGCCTTGAAGGACTCCAGGAGGCATCCCCTAGAGGGGGTTTATGTAAGGCTATGAACGGGGCCCCGCCCCTTGCGTGGCAGCAGCGGGCGAGGCTCCGCCCACAGGCCGCATAGACTGATGTGGCTTCGCCCCCCACGCTGCGCTAGCTGTCACACCAGAACGGACATGTTTGGCGTCGTCGTCCTGGCCAAGCGTTACAAGAACTATTGCAACATTAAACACTCTCCAGGAATCTATGATAATCTCTGATTGCTAACTGTCTGATATGCAATAGTCTGAAATGATCAATGATAAGATAAGTTTGATGCTAAAAGCTACCATTTTAAGTGTGCAGTATCGGGCTGGTAGCACTGTCCTTCTGATGTCTTCTGATAGACACATAGCTTTTATAAAGAGGAAGAGAATCTACCTTTAAACTTCTTGGGTGTATAGAATTTGTGTAGCCACTGTATGTGGAGGCGGGGTGGTGAGTATTGATTGACCATTGTCATGCAGTCTGGGTGTCTCGCTTGAAATATGATTTCAGTGTATCACTCTTCCTAATAGAAGACAAAACTAAAATCACCCTTTTTTAATTAAAGTAGATACGATTTAAACATCCACTCATTGTATATTGTCTTACACCTAATAAAAATAAGTAATTCAAAAGTACATGAGGCCACATACTGACCTAAGGGTCATAAGGGGGCCCAAACAGCACATCTGTAGGACATCAGTGTGTAAAGACATCGTTGCAAAATAAAAAATGTCATCACCACACACTCGTGTACGTTCTCTTACTTTTCCATTAGCTCACCAGCTCTTTCTTTAGAGCAGACTAAATGAAGAGGGAGGGAAATTTCATGAGCTGTGTGCCCTCCTTGCTCTCCACAATGATGCCCATTGTACCTATTCACATTCTATTTAACCTATGTAAAGCTTGGGAGGTTAAGAAAGGAAATTACAGAGTAACGACCACACCACCCTGAAGTAATCAGTGTCAACAATTGTAACATATCAAATAAAGGACGATCAGCAGTGCTGCTTAGATGAGAACAGTGAACAAAATGACATGCAAATCAGAAAGAAAATCAGCCATGCATCCAAAGATTATCACCTAGTAACTACAGATGATATTGTCTATACAAAGAGGTTGTCTACTGCAGGATGTCAGGAAGGGTTGAAGGACTGCCTCTGGGGAGTTGTTGTTTGACCACCCAGTGTGTGTATGTCTGTTACTAGAGTGCCTGAAGCACCTCCTGATGCTATAAGAAATCAACCACATTGTGCTAATGGATCACAAAGAAAAGTGTGACAGAGCAAGATCAGAGAATGTTAAGAGTGCAGGCTGAGATGTTCCAGCAGAGTGGTTTAGTATGGCTACACTCTTATCCTCCTTTTTCCTCTCTCTGCTAATTCATAAGGCAGCATGAACCAGGGCTCAGCCAGAACAGCTGTTTTTCAACAGCAACCGTCCCCTCCTATCTGTCCGTCTGCCTGCCTGCCGGACCTGCCTCTCTTTGGCCTCTCATTTACAACGCCCATACTTTACTTTTTGTTAAATCTCTTCCACTTTCTCTCATTCATTAATCTCTTTCCTCTGTCCACTTTTTTTGGAAATGATTACAGATAACTGCTAAAGGATGAAAAAGCTTCTCTCTGCCCATGTCTATTAAATGGCATAACAGATAACTTTTGTTTTGAGGCTCTCATGACCCCATCACTGTGGGCGTTCATAAAAGTCTCCTGAGCAGGGTACTATAACAAACAGACATGCAGTTCTGCCATTGATACAGATTACAGTAAGTATGTCAGAAATTAGAGGTTCAAGGTTTCACTAAGCAAAATTTCACTCTAGTCAAAATGTTTTATTCCATTGAATTGGTGGATTAACTGTTAAGATATTACCAATTTAAATATGTTAACTTTGCAGGAGGGGTCGCCTAACATTGGACTGGAGTAAACTCACACAAGCACAGGAAGAACATGAAAATGTTAAACAGAAAGGGAATCTAACCTGGAACTTATTGCTGTAACCGCAATTTGGGGAAATATTTACAATTATTTAAATATAGTATTAAGTGTAACGCTCTATTTTTTAATTACCACCACATCTCTACATTTTTTCAAGATAAGGCTTAGACATTTTATAATAAATTACATATTAATCAATGGATAAATTTAAATCCAAATTAAAACAATCAGTTTGCAAACTGACAGAACAATTCCAATTTGTACATTCAGTGTCATGCACAGGCTAGCAGCTTTGTTGTTCAAATGCATATGTCTGAAAGTTTCAGTCTAGCGTTTACAAAGCTTTAAAAGTCAGTTTTGTGCGGCATCCTAGGGCTAAGATTTCAAGACTATTAAAGATCAGATTAAAATGTAAGGAGAAAATATAATTTTACATTTGCAATTTTACTTTTACATATAATTAGAGTGGTAAAAATATTTTAACAATAATGCTTTATGCGGTTTTTTAAGTGATGTTTATCCCTAATGCATGTAATTTATATATATTTAATAATTATGAGAATTAATAATATAAACATTAATTATTGAGAGTACTTTAGTACAGTAAATCATTGCAAACCACTTGCTGAATAAGCAGTTGCTGAATAAGCAGCAGTCATGTTAATGTTATATGATTTCATGTATACCAGTTCATGGTTTTGAAGGGTGTCCCTAGTATAAACTTACAAAATATTGAGTTTCATTACATGTTCAACAAACTAAGAAAGCAAAGTGACTTCAGGGCCCTAAAATAAGCAGAAGTAGTCTCAAGTGCCAGCTGAAACCAATGTAGAAGGCCGCCGATATCTGAACCTAAAAAAGATGATTATACAGCTGGGATCTAGGCACCAGATAGATGACTATATCTTTTGGTCAGATTGAAGGTTTAAAGTTTACCTTCAATAACCAGGCAAATTCCTGCGCATTTTCAACAATGTCCCAGTGATAAATGGTGGGGAGGGCTGGGGGTTGTGCCAGACTGTGGAGTTGCTCACAGGCTCAACCATTCCTGCTGTCCCACAAACATTTCCTCTGCAACAGAGGAGCAGTGTGCAAGCTACAACAACCTGCCTTTCTGCATGCTCCATGTGAAGCCACATCCAACCCTTCTCTTTCTTATTTCCCACCAAGAGTCCTTGTGCCTGTTAAAATATCTCTCTACACTGGTGACATCATTGCAGCACCACATTTTACTACATAATTGCTTTTTTAGTATTGCTGCTTGCCAAAGTGTAAACTACTGCTGTGTATAAATAAAACGTCCTGTGTTCAAAAACGGTCCAGGCCTTAATGGCCACCGGAGGTCATTGTTGCAAACTGATTTCTATCAGTGGATAAAAACAAGGGCCAAGTCAAAATGGCTTGGATTTAAGCTCTTCGTCAATATATGTTTGTTTCAAGTGTGTGGTGTGTTAAAGAAATCCCCGAATGAAGTGAAACATGATCTCTCAGCTTATAGTGTCTACCTCTACATCCTGGCCTAAGGGCTGTGTAAAGTTAAAGTGTCATGGATCCTAGAGGTGTTGCGCGAGGAAGTGTGAAACATGAGCGGGTTTCTGACAAGAAAGAAACACTTCAAACATATACTGTAGCCCTAAAGTATTCAAATTCAGCCTGTCTTCAGAATAGATTATTAGAGGCCATGCTAATTCCATGCAGCTGTTAAACTGTGACATTTCCCACCAGCATCTTCAGACATCTTGGAACCATTTAACTGCGATGTGACAAATGATGAGACATTTATCACAATTGTCATGTTAAACGTGAAGTGTCACATAGAAACTAGTTAATGTCATAAAGATTTTATAGTAGAATGTAAAAATGTTTTACTATAGGGGACAAATTACACCATTATACAAATAACACAATTTTCTGCATTTTTTAATACCTTAGTTTTTTCTGATTAGTAAAAGAGCAAGTGATATTGAAGAGCCTTCTTTAAGCTGCCAAAATGCAGACATGCAAGAAAAAAATAATAGTTTATTACATTAAAAGGAACACGGGCAGGTATGTACCAAATTTTTCATTCAAATTTAAGATTTTCCTTTTGTATTTCATCCCAGTGCAATATTATAACATCAGGGTTTTTTTTTTAGATTAGCGGTTCTTAAACTTTTTGCCTCCCCCCTATTTTGCAGAATAAAAAAAATTAAAGCACCCCAACACGGTAACTTTAACAGACGTTGCTCCCACTGTTCACAACACACTAGGCACTATCACCTGAATTTTATTGAACTGTTTCCTGTTCTGGGTGAAAGAGAAAAGGCACAGTATTTAAGTTTTCTAAAACAATTTCTGCATTCTCAAAGGGAAGCCCCAGTAAACTGTCCTGGTTGGAATCCGCTAAGAGGCCGTTCCACTAATTAAAAACTAAATTCACATCTGCTCCGTCCCTGAGTCACCCTGACCCCACACTAATGTTCTTAATGGAAGTTGACACCTTAGAATATAGGGTAGGCACAGACAAAAGGCCCAGCAGGCCCGTTGGGCGCTGTTCTTGACCAATTTTCGATTTACAGTGAATAAAGCTGATTCCCTGTCCTGTAGATATGATCTACTCAACCATGACACTTCCTCCAAGTCTATCCTAGACCTAGCCATAGTAATGGTCCATATCCAGTGGAATCTGGAGGAGGAGATACTGGCAGCACAACTGTGAATGTCAACACCAAGGGACTGGCCACTGGAAAGCTTGTGTCTCCATGGCCCTTTGTCGGTGTCTTCGAAGGTGGTTACACATGTCCCTCAGCGCCGCCCACACAGGTGCTCTGCGCACTTATGAACAAATAGTCAGAAAGTTCTGGTGGCCACAACTTCATCTTAAAGTAGCAATATTCGTAAAGGCCTGTATCATCTGTGCTCAGTCTAAAACACCCCGACATCTACCAGAAGGTCTTCTGTAGCCTCTTTCAGTTCCTCATTGCCCTTGGTCCCATATAGCTGTAGATTTCATCTCTGACCTACCTTTGTCCCAGGGCCGAATGGCCATCCTTACTATCACAGACAGGCTTTCAAAGACGTCCCGCTTAGTACCCATGAAGGGCCCTCCCCATGGGTGTCAAAATGGCTACCCATCTGTTCAACCAAGTTTTCAGGGTGTACGGCCTCCCACAAGCCCCACCGTCATCAGTCTGCCACTGTTGGGTCCTTGAGCCCTTAACCATTTCTCCAGGGGTGCTGTATACTTAATTTATTCATTCATCTTTTAATCCGCTTGTTCCCTCGTTAAGGGTCACGGAGGTCTGTTGTAGCCTATCCCAGCTAACATAGGGCAAAAGGCAGAGGTACACTCTAAACAGTCTATCACAGGACAACACATAGACGAACAACCACATACACTCACTCGTACGGGCAATTTAGAATCACCAATCTATTCTACATGTCTTTGGACTGTGGGAGGAAACCGGAGTACCTGGAGAAAATTGACACTGTATCATATAGAGTTTATGTGACAAATAAGCTTATTTACAAAAAATTTAAAACTACCCCTCTTATGTTTTATCAAATATACAGCTTCAAAGTACAGCCTCAAAGTTAAGAAAAGATAAAAATCTGTCATAAGCTGTCATAGCCAGGACATTGCCTATGCAAAGATAAAAGTCAAAAACACAAAGTGACTCATCAACACCTGGTTGCTTTGGTGGGAGTGGGATTCGAACCCCGGTTTTTCTGGTATTAGTCCAACACCTTAACCACTAGGCTACCACTTGATGAATAGTATAAATGATTTGGCCTTCATTTCCAACAGACTGAGTGAAGTATATATTCTCTTACACCTAATAAAATTGCCAATTTATCTTGTCGCACATTTGTTATAAAAGTATATCTGGTTCTAAATATATTTGCACAAACTTACTTAAGTCTTAGCTAAGAATCAGGCTGTAATCATTTTAGTTCCATGTTAGTTTAGTCTGTAACATCTACCATGGCTACCATGCCAAAAGGCATATTTGAAACTCCCTGTAAAGCGGCCTATAATGCCTCAGCAATTTTCTAGGAAAGAGGCCCTCTCTCTTACGCACATGAACAAGGTGGGGTTTACAACACTTAAAGACTTTTTCGTTCTTCACTGTGCTAGCACCACAGGGCTAAATCATTTGGAATGCGTGCTTAAGTGAAGAACCAAGGCGAGGTTGACGATTGTTGTACAGCTGCATATCCCCATACGCCCTTAAACTGATAGGCGAATGACCTGAATAACGAGCCTTTCAAAAGCACTGCTGCGCTCCGGTAGCCTTTACTGCACACCATCTGAAAAAGTGGTCTGTGATAATATCTACAATACATGTTTTTTAAATCAGCAAGTTGATCAAATTCAAGTTCTCTGATACAGTGTTAGATGGGTGGAATGGTACTGTTCTAATATTTTTAAGGCGTGGCACATTGTGCACATGCTCAATTAGGTCCTGAATGGGTTTTTGTTTTTTTGTTTTACTTCTGATGTCATGCTTTTTGAATTCCGCTGGGCCAAAATGACGAAAAACCTTAGTGTCGTGTTAACACAGCCTGGGAGTGCACATTAGATCATGTGTTTTTAATCAGGTGCACTTGACTCCACACAAAATCTGCAAAAAAAGGAATCCAGCATGCATGTCGGATTTAGGTAGAAGGTTACATGCAGCATGATGATGTGATTATAGAATGAATCAATCTGGCAGAGAAGCTGGTAAAACAGGCGGCTGTTCTTCGCTCTGCATGAAGGTTGGGCTGTGTCCTAAGCACTCTGCAGGAAGTCCCTGTGCTTGTGTAGCATCCGGACCAGAGAGAAGTCCTGTGGGGTAATTTCAACCCAGCTGTAAATCAGACACTTGTAGCATTCGCAGCCTTACTCACTGAATGGAAGAGGTCATTACTTTTTCGACTCACAGCAGGTCTGATGCATAAGGGCTCCAAACTGTGTTTAAAAGAACTGATCACATTTATGTAGATTTCAAGGGTTCTTTAAAACTATAATGCTTAGTATTTGATGAAGGTAACAATATTTTCAAACGCCAAACGGCACTCTGCACTATACAGACATTTGTTTCTTATGATCAAAAGAGCAGATTTGGCAGGGATTTCTACGTACTGGATAGCTGAGATTTGTTTTCTCCTGTCAGCACTGTATCTGGCTCTATGCCTCATATAAATCCTTGGACAATGTTTGTAACATATGGCTCTGGGTTGTTAGGCAAATAAAAAATTAATGAAACTGTGATGTGGGTTATGTAGAGTGAAATTACTTTTGTAAAAACACAATGCATCATAAATAGTAAGAAAAGTAAGAATAAAAATATATAAATTCAGCCACATATTTCAGTAAATGTATGTGCAAAACACATTCAAAGAAAGAATGATGGAAATAAATTTGACATTGATTAATTCTTAGGCCTGTTGTGTAAACTGTATGTATAGCATGTCGCTACTTTAAATTGTCTTTAGGCAATGACCATTTTGTAATTTTTAATCTACCACAAGGGATTGGAACTGAATCAGAAAATGTTTAGCTTGAATTTAAAAGATCTAACAAAAATATTGCATTAACCTTTTAGAAATTACATCCATATTTCATGTAAACCCCTCCATTGTCGCATGCTGAAAAATAATTATCTACATTATCATCTAATTACAGAACAATTCGGTTATTTTCCCTTAGCTATCTATGTATAACCACATTTACACTTCTTTTTTTTTCACATACATGATTATACAGAGTACAACATATAGTGAAATGTTTTTCTTCGCATATTCCATCTTAGTAAATTGAGAGTCAGTGCGCAGGTTCATCTATTGTACAGCTCCCCTGGAGCAGGAAGGGTCTTGTTCAAGGACCCAACAGTGGTCCATGAACAGGTGGTGGTATGGCTTGAACCCAGGTCTTCCTGGTCTCCCGATCAACAACTCAGCACCTTAACCATTTGAGCTTCCTGGCTCATGGGAGCTCTTAGGGTAATACAAATAGCTCTCTTGAGGGTATTTACCTTGTAGATCATATGTGGTTAGATCTGACACACATGCAACAGCACAGCATGAGTTTAGTTGAATATTTAGCTGAAAAGTGGCTAGTAGAGGTTATGCTTAGAGCTAGAATATTTGAAAGGGGCTGTAATCTACCAATATTGGGCTTTGTTTACATCATAAGGGAATTTCAGTAAAGTTGTGTCACAACGCAGGCACTTTGTTCTGCCATATGCTGCCTTGATCAATAGCATATGTTGGGGCACATGTCTTACACGTCTCTGTTACAGCTAATAATACAATAATTTAATTTATTCAGTGGCGAGCAGTCAGGGCAGCAAGTCCTTTTCCGCTGGCCTAAACACTAGTTGTTGTTCTTTTATAACCAAAATTTTGTTTCTAATATTTGTTCCATTAAATTGTATTCATTTATTCCCAATCATTTGTTCTCTCCATTTTGTAGCATTTCTCTTGGCTACACTGCTTCTATTGTACTGTACTGGACTTTTTGTCAGATTTCAGTTACCATCTGCAGCCATGTTAGTCTAATCCGTCCAGAATCTTGACAAATCCCATATAATGGCGTCAGCATTTCCCTGTCCTCTGATTGGCCAATCAGAGTAAAGCTGATTTCAAATTAGGTTATCTCATCTTCTTCTTCTTCTTTCTCTTCTTCTTCTTCTTCTTCTTCTTCTTCTTCTTCTTCTTCTTCTTCTTCTTCTCCTCCTTTCAGCTGCTCCCATTAGGGGTCACCAAAGCAGATTTTCTCTACAATACCGTGTCCTCTACATCTGTCTTTCACATCCATAAACCTCCTTCTTGGTTTCCCTCTGTTCCTCCTGCCCAGCACCTACATCCTCAGCATTCGTCTACCAATATACTACATCCCTCCTGCACATGTCCAAACGATCTCAACCTACCCTCTCTCACCTTGTCTCCAAAACATCTTACGTGCATCATCCCTCTAATAAACTAATTTCTAATCCTTTCTATCCTTGTCACTCCCAATGAAAATCTCAACATCTTCAACTCTGCCACCTCCAGCTTTACCTCCTGTCTTTTTGACATTTCACACTGCTGCAAACCGTGCCCCAGTGCACGCCTCAGGTCCAGGCTTGAGAGAGCCAACAGGACAACATCATCTGCAAAAATCAGAAAATCTTGTGGTCCCCAAACCTGACTCCATCCTGACATCCTGAAATCCTGTCCATCAGGATAATAATCAGGACCAGTGATAAAGGGCAGCCCTGACGGATTCCAACATGCACTGGGAAGTTTGACTTTTTGCCGGCAATGCAAACCAAGTTTCTACTCTGGTCATACAGGGATGGATAGCCTTTAACAAGTGATGTATATGTGATGTACATACTGAAATTTATTTATGATCATACAGGGTTAGCATTTTGCATTTTTTATTTGTTTTACAAGAAAGTAATTTATGATTTGTCATAGTGCTAAAGGGTGTACTAAAGTCTCAAATTTAGTGTCATATGCAATACAACTAAACACTAATTATATAAATGATATTCTTTGGTAGTCAACTTTGTAAAGTCGTTAAATGAGTTCGGTTGCCTTCGTTTGGCTTCAGCCATCTATAGTCATTTATTTATGTGTGTTTTTGACAAGCATGTGTTTTTGCATTTCCTTTCAAATCCATGTAAAGATATTTTTGCATTCTAAACATTTATTAATTTTCTTATTCCCGAATCCGGGGTCACGGGCATCTGCTGCGCCTATCCCAGCACACATAGGGCAAGAGCCAGGGTTACACCCTGGACTGGTCGCCAGTCCATCTCAGGGCAACACATAGACAAACAACCATTCACACACACATTCAC
>JAOTRA010000035.1:13694787-13712051 GCA_026260255.1 Pseudolaguvia tuberculata | reverse complement strand
CCTCCCCATTTATCCGGGCTTGGGACCGGCACTAAGAATGCACTGGCTTGTGCAACCCTAATGGCTGGGTTCCTTATCCCCTCTTCTCTGTTTCAAAATTTGAATGTGTTCCATAGTCATTTGTTCCAAGTTTCCGAACTGATGCAGTTTCCCATCTGCTTGGCAGACACTATTGCAGGGCAACACCCTCCTGACATCATCTGTTTATATCTCTGTGGGAAGACACAAGCAATGAATAGCAGATCATTTGAATGCTAAAGGTCCTCAGTATTATTATTTCAGGGGAATAATTGAATAATCTGCGCTTAACACAAATATATACATATTTTTTCAGTTTGTATGACACTGATATATTTTAATATTTGGAGCTGAACAAGTGTATGGTGTTACACAGGTCTGAACTGGTACATGATATCAACTTGTAGGTCCACATGTTTACAAGACCCTGGGTGTTGATGCTGAAGACTTTTTCCAGACTTTGGGTGAACCTCAGTGTTCATTTAAGGGCCTCAAAGGCTAATGGCTAGATCCTTAAAGTGATTTATTAAGGAAGTAAGTGGTATTGAAAGTAAAGCTTCCCTCTGCATATTAAATCATTGCTGATGGCAATTAACACTGTGTGATTGACATGTTGAAATGGATAATGCAGGGATCGATTTTATATTTATTTCAATCTATTAACTGACAAGAAAGTAGTACATTAAAAAGAGCATTAAAGAAGAGCTGAAGTTCTATCTACCCCCAAAAAGCAAATACATTACACAAAGATCAATTCCGCTAATTCAGAAATTGCAAGATATAACATTTATCAGTGCCTGTAAGACCATGTGTGGAGCATTGCTTTTCCAGAGCTGACGTTGTTCCAGATTAGCCTAACAGCCGTAAGGGAGGGGTTGCAGAGTGGAGAGTGCTGGGTTAAATAATTCTCAGTAGGATAAACTTAAACACGGACTTCAAACATAGATGAAATACTACACTGCAGTTACAGTGAAGCTGCACTGTACAACGCAAAGTCTGTGTCACTTTTTTTTTTACCTCAAGCTAAATAAACAAAATACTCTTATCAAACAGTGCAAGGATCAGCAAGTGTTCATCATACAGATTTCATATTCTGCAAATTGTTGGATGCATAGTAAATGTGGTTGTTTGTGAAATTTTCTTCAGACTTACAATAGTCTCTGGCATAGTGCTAGATTTAAGAAGCATCAAGACAGTTTCAACGAGGAAATGTGTGGAAAGTATCAGTCCTTTCCTAAAATAGTACATGTTATTTTCAACACGCCAGTTTTAGAGTTAAACAACTGCACAGTTTTAACCTGAGAAATACTTGATTTGCTTAAAGTATCACCACATACAGAAGCAATAAAAGAACGAGAATAAGGAAACACATTTTTATGTACATTTGCTGGAAATGGAAAGAACAACAAAAGTATTCTTCTTAAAAAGAATCTCTAGCTTCTAGAAGTCTTGTCTGTGGTGGAGTTTTTTTTTAAGTTGGATGCACAGCCTTCTTAAACAATCTTTAATAGCCTGTCTGTCTGATTTGGTACAGACATTACATTTTTGCCTTTGACACCACTTAACATGACACTGAACAAAAAGAATAATTATTGCTTGATTTACATTTTAATCCTATGCCAATAAACACTGCTTCTGATTTCGGACGTTCCCCAAGTAATCTGTGGATCTGGCTCCCTAAAACTAGTTCTAGGGTAATATTTTCTAAACTCAGTGAACTCTTTTCTAACACTGATTTTCCCACACATTGTATTGCCGGTGTCAGCTGTGGCTAAATAATTATTGTACACTTCCTGTTTTATTTACAAAATAAGTAGATTTTAATCCTGTTTGCATGGCTTTTGATATTGTTTATTATATGCTTATAATACACATTTTTATACAGACACTTATAATTGCCTTTTCTGTGCTTTTTTGAGAGCAGTGAGCGTGAAACTGTGAATAGCCATTACACAGTATATCAGAAAATCTCTGCTTTTGATATTCTGGATATTTGTGAATGACAATAAAAATATTGTCATTCAATATCAAAAAACACTCAACTCTGTTCTAATACAGTAAAGGAAAAATTATGTAATTCCAATTTTGCATGTTTACCTACTGAGAGACATTGTTTATTGTTCCACTGAAAGACAGGATGCCAAATTAATTTTTAGACATTTCTGGCTTAAAGGTTTCTTTATACCTGTAACAGTCTTAAGGGACCATACCTAATTAGCTCATTACCTGTATATACTGAATGTCATCTATTCCCAGAAGCAATCATTTAGATTCCAAACTCATCACCATGACCAGACAAGAGAGGTGTCCAAGGATGTCAGAGACAAAATTGTAGAGGTCCACAATGCTGTAATGTAACTCAAGACCATCACCAAGCAGCTTGGTGATAAAGTTGAAGAACAGTTGATAACACATTAAAGAAACACAAATTAACCTCTGTCTACACACTACACCTTCGAGGTCCTGCTGTGACCACAAGGTCCTCCTCCTCAATAAAGTTTTTGTCTGAAGTTGCCAATAACCATTTGTATAATTCAATTGAGAACTTGGGAAAGTGTTGTGAGACAAAAAATTAAGCTAAAGTTCAGAAATGGTAACAATAAAAGAGCAATGGAAAGGGCCAGGTACCATAGCATTTTGGGTGAGAACATCCTTCCCCCATGAAAGGCATTAGAAAAGGGCTCTGGATGGGTATTCCAGCATGAAAATGATACAAAACATTGTACCATTAGTAAAAATAATTATTTCACTTGTTGAAATTCAATGGTAAGTCAGTCTCTTACTGGTAGAATAAACCTACAATTAAAAGTATAAACTGATCATTTCATTTCAATGAGCAAACTTGCAAAATGAGCAGTGTCCTTAATACAGTCAACTCAATTCATTCAGTAGCAGATGACTAGGACACCTTTATGACAAAAAACCTCAGAAGATCTCTGATGTCATGATAGATGACAAAGTTTCGTAATTCATTATTATGATTCATAATTTCATTATTGGATTTTGGGTAACTATAATATTTTCTTGTTCTGCAATCTAAATAATCTAAATCTAAATAAAAAAAAGTTCCATAGGAATAGTATAGGGTCATTGCTGCAGACTGCAGTCAAACCACCAGACCATTCATCATTTGTCCAACTCTGAACTATTACCCAATTTTCCCCCCTCACTTGTCTGGCGAAGTGCTGCACTCATCTACTTCCACTATACTAATGAGGAACAGGCATGGTGTACTTTCAGAAGCACTTTTGACTCACTCAACTACGTTTAAGATTGTCTAGTGAATGAGGAGACAACGATTTCAAATGGGCCAGTTACTCCTTTAGAAATTAACAGATGATAGATGAAACGTGATATCATGAGCTAATCACAAGAGCAATACTTATTCTAATACAATTATCTATGTGTTAGTTGTGATTGTTTACAGCTTAACAAGCATAACCGCTCAAAAGTATTTCTGTTGTATCAGTGAGGATCAGAATTAGCACTGTACTAACCCCTAAATACTAAATTGTACGATTTATCCACTAGAACTATCACCTACAGATAGAATCTTAATGCAATGAGAAATATACTTGGCATCCAAAAGCATAGACTCAAAACAATATAAAGAAAGAAAACGTTCAGAAAATTCTTATAGATTTAAGGATTCGCCAAAAAGATAGATGACTCATGAAAGATTTCCTGTTGCGAATCATTTTATGTTGCTGCTATTTAAACTCACTACCTCAAGAAGAAAAAAAAAGCAAGGAGGCATGACGTCAGGCATGATGTTGAGCTTTTTTGTTGAATTAAACTACGCATGCGCAGTTTTTTTTCTCTAATTGGTCTTTAAAACTGTAACAACCCCAAAAATTTCTATTCAAAAGGTAAGTATGGACAATGAATATATGTATGGACAATGCATGTGATAAAGATTTATGATAAAGATACGCTCTTCCCAGACATTTACTTACTAAAAGGAAACCTTAACTAGTGTTTACAGGAATATAATGATTTATTGCCCATACGCTGATCATGTAGCCAAAAACTCAATAATATTAAACTAAATGATAAAGTAGAAATTAATGTAGTTTGCGAATGAATTTTGAAATCAATTAAATCAATTAAATCAATGAAATTCACAACTACACTTATACATGTAAAAGGTGGGCGAGTGTATGTTTTTTCAGTAAACTATGCCATTTGTTTAATATACTAATAGGATCAAAAGTCAAAATTTATGAACTTTGGCAACCCACGGCTACAGTTCAACTAGAGCGCGCGCAACCTGTGGCTGTCCAGCTCCCAAAGCTACTTCTACCGGACACACGTTGTAACATCTAAAGTAAGGTACAGGTTTAAAGAAATGAATTCAGTCTCTGTATGGTGGAGTGTGATGACTACTTAAAGTCGAAATCATTCATTCATTCTGTAACTCAAACTTGCAATTGACCACAGCCAGGAACAGAGTTTAGGATACAACGGATGATCCATTACCTTAAAGCAGCTACTCGGAGATGACATCTCTGCTGTTCTTCAGGATGGATGAACAACTTTCTGAGCACGAACTACTTAACAAAAAACGTGCACGAATTCTCCCCTCTTGCAAAAGGTGAAGGTGTTCGTCTTCAGTATAAACAATATTGGTGAATATTACACAGTCGACAGAACTTAATACATTAATAACAATAATAATATTAAAGAGATCAAAACGTATCCAATCGTATTAAAAAGGTTTGGACGAAGTGCACTGCTGGTTCAAGTTTCTTCAGGCTTTACTGGTAAAAAACTGGGAGATGATGAATTAAAATTGTAATTTGTTGTATTCGGCCACCCTGTGCTGCTTCCTGTAGCGTGTCCATTTGGAAGAGGCTTTTAAAACCGGCAGGGTTTTGGGGAGTTGTTTTAATGAGGGGGAAGGGGCGAGGAGGAGCAAATTTGTTAGAGGAGGCAAAAAAAAGTGTTAATCAATGAAACTTTTGAACTGGTAGCACTAAAACCCTTAATCTGACTGTTTTTAAAACTCAATCATAAAGAGGCTTTAAAATGTTCAACTTGCAGGTTATTTCAGCATAGTTAGATATGTTTCAGCAAGTATATATTTCAGCACTATAAATAGAGGGAAATAAGTGATAATTTCTTCATGTTAATATTTTTTAAATATTTTAATAAGTGTAAGTAAAAATTGAGTAAATAAAATTATCCTATAATAAAACAGATTTATTGTGCTAATATTTTCACAGCCTATAGCCTTTCTTGGTCAATTAGATTATTCAATATACCGTGAATTGAATGCAGTGCTCATATGTACCAGCAGGGCGCGCCATAAACATGTCCCATTCGGCTAAAAGGTGGCAAATGTGAAAGGCAAGTATAGGGAATAGCACAGACTTGGATGTATAAATGTGTTTAATTTTTTGGAAATAAATATATCTCTACTGCAGTACCAGTCACTGAAACATGATATCCCTTGTATAATATTCCACATTCCGCAAAACAAACAAAAACTAAAACAAAATGGTTTATTTGCCAAAGGTATTATTTTAAATATACAATATGTGACTTACATTACTTTTTTGTATCGTAATCTGCAGTCATTGTGAATACAGGTTTCTGATATAATCCACACTTCCCAGCCAAACAAATCCCAGCTAATCACCAAATAGATTTTTGGCTCACTGGGGATAACACTGAAGCCTATTCTACATGGATCCATTCACAGGAAGACCCAGTTCCTCATGTTAATTTGCCTTGTTGTTTACTTGAGAAAGGATCCACAATGACAGCCAGAGAAAACTCTACACAGGAGAGACTAACATGGAAGTAAGCAGAACATGAACACTTTGTCTTCTACTTCTACATTGGCGTTAATGGCTAGAAGCTGATGAGTTCAATGCCTAGAGGCTGATTTCTACCCCTAGTTGACTATGATGAATAGCAAACACATGTTTTGTCGACTTTTTGGATCACATCTTCTAAATCTGGCTTTCACAGATCATCATTGTGCTCTGTGCTTATGGATCCAATCCCTTCACTTCCAAACCACCCTAAATACCACCTAGGGGTCCACGCTGTGTATTCTGGCCAAGGCACAAGAAAGAGTTTACTTTAGTTCTGTGGACTCATAAGACATTTTTTTACTTCACTCTGAACAATGGCATTATTGAGAGTCTTTTTTTTTTTAAGTTTTGTTTCTAATCAAAGACTCTAATGTAGCTATTGTTTTACTCCCAAGAGCCCCAATGAAGTTTCCGGAAAATATGCACCTTAATGCACATTTATTAGCTGATTATTTACCAGAGAGTCAGCGCAGTGCCTTAGTTAGCACTCGTGCCTAACAGCAAGAAGGTCCAAGTTACTCCAGATTCTTTGGTTTCCTCCCACAGTCAAAAAACATGTATGTTAGGTTGATTGGTGATTATAAATTGCCCATAGGAGTGAGTGGGAGTATGCGTGAACCTGTGATGGGAATAAGCAGGTATAGAAGATGAATGAATAAATATGGATTATTAATGTTCACAATATGAAGTAAAAATAAATTCCTAATTTATTTAGGACATTAATACATATTTTAATAAGAAAACATTTTTCTAATACAAAAAAACTGGTCAGTGTGTTGGTAACTTTGGAGAAACTCTGAAACTTTTCCTATGGGCCACCAGACCACCACAGAGAATTATTTTAAAGAAAATTGGGGGTGATGTTCTCTGAGTCATAGAAAGACACAAGGAGAACATTCAAAACTACAAAATTGAAGTTAGGATTGGACCATAAACCAAGAGTAGAAGACGCATGATGCCACCCAAAAAGCTGAGTTTATTTTACTTAGAATCCTCAAAGTCTGACTTAAAAATTATCAAAAAAACATTGGCTCCCATTTATCACCAGTAATCACATAATTTATCAGTCACAGGATTTATGGTCTGTGCTTGGTTTATTCCAAGCTCTGAATGCACAAGGATCATGACCAGAATACTTACTGAAGATGAATGATGATAATGTGTCTGGGGTCTGAGTAATGGGGGACTATTGTGTTATGCTCCCAACAAAAGCACCTTACTGAAGGAACTTTATGGCTCAGAGTGTCCACTGTCATATCCGGTGGCTGTGCTATCACTGGTGGTCAGCAGGGTTCTTTCAGTGAGCAATGATTATCCATAGACAAACAAGCAGTGAATGGAGAGGGCTGCATGTGGGGTGTGAGAGCACTGAATGTGGAGTGTGCCTGTTTCCATAGTAACTCAGACATGTGTTTCTTCAGCTTGTGTGTAGGAGTGCGAGAAAGAGAGAGAGTCATGCTCCACCCTTTTGTTTTCATTATTGCCATAGAGAGCTTTGAACACAGGAGTGTACAAAATTGAAACAATTGAGGTTTTTTCTTTTTTGTCGCCCATTTTATATCAGGTTCATTCTTAAGCCTAAAAAGAGTAAAACATTATCACATCAATACCATGTGGATTTCTGAAAAACTTGATAGTTGTTATAAACCTATTTTGATTGTATTGGCTATACTTTATACACTTTAGCTCTTTATAGTCACGGTACAAAAAGACAATGTGTTCTGTTTGTCAATCCAGAAAAACAGCCTAAGCCTCTTGCTCTAAATATTTAAATTATGATGTAATTGAAATTTATTTATCAAATTATGATGCTAAGGTAACTTACGTCTATTCATCGATCAATAAAAGATCCTGGTAGTATTTGCTCTTACAGAGGTAATGAATTTAAGGAGGTCAGAATGTTAAGCGGTTTAGCTTGGGATGCTCTTTATGGTCCCAGTTTCACAGTGAAACACTTCTGTCGGCTTCAAAGCAGCTTTAAGGTTTCAACAGGGTTCTGTATCCTGTCTGTGGTCTAAATTTCTCATGTCCTGGATCTCTGCCAGAGTGTGCAATTAGATTGTCCAGTAAGAGCAAGGGAAATGGCTTTGAACAGAGTATAATCTGACTCAGGCACCACAACCTTTCCTAAGATAGCAGTCTGGTATGCTGAAGTGTACGGCGGATATTCATTGAGGACTTTTCTGGATTCTGATGTATCAGTCTAAGTTTAGCTACAGGGAAGAATTACAATCAGCCTATTTTAACTGTTGATTCCATCTTGTATAATGTGCCTTCAGCTTATACGGAAAAGGCTGCATTTAAAAGTGCCTTATCTCATGTTTCCTTTTGCACTTTTGCATTAGTCATTTTACACTGAAACTTCACATGTTTTGTTTATATGATCCATTGATCAAAGTACCCAGGTCAGTGTTCAGAAATGTTTTTACTACTATAGTTCTTTATTACCATTTCTTCACCATTACTAAGATCCGACTCCTAATTTCACACAGTCAATAATGAATTCGGTGAAACATGAAACATTTGACCCTGTCCCCAAAGTGAGATATGAAACCTGTTGCAACACTGCTGGGTGAGAGGTCATGTTTGTAACAGCATAGTTACTCTACTCCTCCCCGTTCATCCTCAATAATCTGACTATTGACATTTATTTTTATTTTGCCAGACAGATACATCCTGATGTAGCTTGTAATAAAAAAAATCAATTTAAGGTAAAGAAATAAAAATTAATTTATTCGTTTTACAGTTTATATTACAAACTGTAGATGACAGAACTTTAAGTACCTGATTTGCTTCTATGACAAATACAGGTTGTGACAAAAACAGCACAACCTCGAAAAGCACAAGGGAATCTCTGACGACGTTAACTAAAATAATACCCAGTCTATTTTCTTTCACCCCTATAATTGTTGGTCCTCCTAAAGTCCCTTTTACCTTCATTGCTGGTGTGTGCAATGTAATCCGAGTGTGCAATCTCCTGGGTGTAATCTGGATGATGTCACAATGTTAAACAGTTAAAAAAGGTTCTACCATCTCCCATTCCATGCTGTTTTGTATTGAACAAATAGTTTTTGTGTTAAACAGATGAGTTGATTCAACCATTCATTAAAATGACTTAAAAATGACATTAAAAAAGTTGCTATGTGTCAAACGGATATTAGCAGATGTAAATATGTTGTGTAAAATTCCTGGCTGTTAAGACATTGCAACAGATACTGTAATGACATTTGTAAATAGGACTTTTTTTAATTTATTTTTTTACTATTTACTATTTTACTGGTTTTATATGAAAAGGAGAACTGTACAGGATGGACTTTTCTCTCTCTGATGTTATTTTCTTCCACTCCTGACCACGCCTGCATGACACCTGTTATTGCACGACCAGCAGAGTTAAATAATTAATTAAAACTATTAACATAGGTAACAAACTATGTTGTCTTTAATATTTGATGTGAGTAATGAGAGAAGCATGAGTGACATTTAAATTTAAGGCACAGGGTAAATGCCATATTAATTTTTGTTGTAAAGATTTTGGGCAGCACAGTGGTTAGCATGGTTGCCTCACAACAAGACGGTTCCAGGTTCAATTCCCGGCCGATCTTTCTGTGCAGAGTTTGCATGTTCTCCTTGTGCTTGTGTGGGTTTCCTCCAGGTACTCCGGTTTCCTCCAACAGTCCAAAAACATGTACATTATGTTGTGTACCCCTGCCTCTCGTCCTATGTTATCCCGAATTAGGGAATAAATGAGTTACAAGATGAATGAATGTAAATAATATTAAATAAATATTATGGGGATTGTTTTTATTTTATTTTAAGATATGTATTTTACAAACTAGTTTGCAACCTACTGTTTAAACTCCATTTAACTGCTTGTCTGCCACTGCATGAAAGAAATGATCTTACTGAAGTGAACGGGTTGGGTGATCACCAGTAGAAAACAATGAAGAAAGGCTGTAATTATGCCATTTCAAGCATTTTATCTGCATTCTGTAAAAACTACTTAATAATGGCGGCATACTCACCGATATCAACCGATATCGGGTTGGTCTTTAAGTTACATTAAAATCATTTTATATTAATATTTTAAGTTTTTTTCACAACACTTACATAACATTTATGGAACATTGTGGCTGGGTTTCAGTTTTTTCTTTAATCATTAAAAGCTTTGTTAAAACTAAACATCCTTACAGAAATTACAAGACAAACCAAAGAAAAAGTAAACGAAAATAGCTCTACTGAGTCCTATTCTATCATGTATGTGCGTGTGTGACAGTGTATATATATATATATATATATATATATATAGGCATCATGTCTAAGTGCATGCCACCTCAGACCAGCTGGAAGCGTTTACTCGCTGATATACAGGTTTTGTCTTGAGTGCAGATTCAAACAGTGAAAAGAAAGCTCCTTCTGTTTTCCTGTCATTTTCCGCAGTCAGAAAGTGATTGTGGAACAGAAGCTGAACCACTGTAAATCCATTGCCTTTTTTCTTTTTGATTGATCTAATAGTTTTGGCGGCAAAGGAGCAATGCGAATAGCAAGAATTGTGGTGAACATTGAAACAATTGCGTTAAATCTAGACAATAGACATACAAAGGATAAATTGCTTATCACTCAATGTACATGCCCTTTGGGCTAGTCATATCATGTGGTGGAAACACCAGGATTTGCCTACAGATGGGTTTTTTCTCATCAAAGGACCTAATCAACTTGATGTTTGTTGGTGGGGGCAAGTAGGATTAGCTCTTATACCCACCGGCGTCTGCATTGTGTCATTTCCCAAACCTATGGAAATGGGGAACACATTAGAAAACCAAAGTGATTCTCATACATCCTGGGAACATCTGGATGCATTGCTTATTATGCCATAACATAAGAATAGAGCCATTGTTTCAGCCAATTACACAACCATATACTGCTAAGCATATCCTGCAGCAGAAGGAACAGTCTAGTAGATAGTGTTGTGGTAGTAATTTGCATGGTTTCTTTATGAAAAGGCTCTTATGTTGCTATTGAAAGAACAACACATCTTGTGCCGTCTGCTCCTCATCACCTCATAAAACACTTCTGGAGGGAATCCACTGACATCCACAGATATGGAAAGCTATACTGAAGGTGATATTGTAGAAAGGGGATAAACATTACCGTACAATTAAACAAAAAGAAGCAGCCCAATTGATAAATGTGTAGATTTTACGATAGGATACAATTTGCAAAACAAGTCTTGGTTACGGTTAGAGTCAGAGTCATATCATATCTCCATAGATTATATATGTGATTTAAGGTCTATAAACTGTTAGTTTCAATTTAAGTGTTAAGCGTCACTGTCATGCTTGAAAACCCATCTATGCTTGGGGTCATAGACAACATTTCGTTGATTTATGTAAGGCTACGAACGGGGCCCCGCCCCTCAGGTGACAGCAGACTGACGAAGCCCCGCCCCCACGCTGCGCTAGCTGTCACTTCAGCATGAACATGTTTGGCGTCGTCCTGGCAACTACGTTGTCAGGGCAATGACGTATTATTTAAGGTCACGCGACAACAAGCACAGGTGAGTATGTACGGCGTGTTACGGATTTGTGAACTTCTTGTGGATTTTAGACTGAGCTACCGTTTGTTTTTCTTCGTGTTTCGTGATAGTGTCTCCGTGTTTTTCCCCGTTGTGTTTATCGTGTTTTGTTTGTTTGTTTTGGTACGTGGTCACTGTATATATATTTCTTCACCCTGCACTATAAATAAACGCTCACCTTCACTGCAACATGGATCCTGCTCTCGTCTCTGGACTCATGTCGTTACAATTTATTTATCTTCTAACCTGGTTATTCCCTAATTTGGGGTGACGGTGGTCTGCTAGAGCCCATCCTGGGAAACTGGAGTACTCAGAGAAAATCCACGCAAGCCCAGGAAGAATCTGCACAGAAAGACCACTTGTCTGGGAATCAAACTCCTCTTGCTGCAACAGTTATAACCACTACGCCACCTTAGACAGCAACTCCTCGAAACAAGGCGAGTTGAGTTAATGCCAAAGAGCAAATTTTGGTCTTATGTATCCAAAACGCTTTCACCCAGTTCTCTTCTGAATTCAAATGAACCTGTACATGTGCATTGGTTGACTTTTTTAACTTTTCTTGTTTAGATCATGTTGACCAAGTAGTTAAATATTATCAGTGGCATTGAGGTGAGAAAATTAGAACAGCATGATGAGTCTTCAGGACATTCTACACATATGACTGTTAGCTGTCTGTGATTACCTATGTTGCATTTCACTGACCATGACCTGATTATTATATTATGCTATAACAACTCAAGTGTGTAATTATTCACACCCAGGCTCCCTGTGTAGAATACTGTACAGAATGGAATAATAGATGTATGTAATTATGCATAGCCTAACGTTACATGTCTACTTTATAGGATCTGGAAGCATTTATGATTGTCCACAACACAATTTGTGGAATTACAGGTACACTGTAATCCCGAATAAGTTGACAAAACTCGAATTAGGGAAATACTGTCTTTATATAGTGTTTTATTGATATAGTAAATTAACATGACCCCTGTAAAGAACCAATAGACATTTATTCACAATTTGCTCTTCCAATCCATTATCTCTCTTGAAACCTATAATAGACAAAAATAACACAAAAACCATGTGATTGACAATAGTATTAGTATGCAGTATATAACAAGTTTTTTCCATGCAGTATATAAAATATATATACACTTTCAAAAGACTTTATTTGACTCAATTCAAAGAGTATTAGCATCCAGTGTAACAAAAAATGGTTGCGCTAAATTAGACAATAATAAGTCTCATTTAAAAACGGTCCCAGCACCGTCACTTTAAAAACAAATATAAAATAATCATACATTTAATTTCTTCAAAGACACTGACATTGAAAGTTATCTCCGGATTCGAATGCTTCCTCCAGCCAAATGTATATTCTATTTGTATATTTGGATATTTTACTTACTGTAGTGTGACGCGAGGCCAAGCCGCCATCTTGGAAAGAACGAACGAGTCATGAGCGCGGTAAAAACAGTTTACGTGAACCTGGATGACGTCATATGTAAAATCACAAGGCTGAAAAAATTTAAGTTAATAAAACTTTACATTTTTACAAACTCATAAATAGGAAAAAGTTCTAAATACTCATAAAAGGTTATTAATATAAACTGATTGTAAGTATTTAAGTTAACACAACTCAGTTAAATTAATTAGTTACAACGTTCGGGTTTACAGTGTATGGAATCACTATGAAATTGTAAAATTATGGAAACTATAGAATTAGTGTTGGTTGATATAAATAGCTTTTTAATTAAATAAATAAAATACATAATTGTTTTGTTGTTGCAACATTATTATTTGCAGTATGTTAGTTTTCAGAAAGAGCCAGAGAAAATACAAGGGTGTATCCCTGTAGTAGAATAATGTTTAGGGCGTTCTGAGTATGAAAGTCTGCAATTCAATATTGAAAAAAAATGATGCATGCTGCTATCATATTCCAATATTCCTGGATAATTATTGTTAACTGCCCATATGAGATCACTGAGTGGCCGCCTTTCCCAGTGGGATTTTCATGACGCTGGCACAGAACGCACAACATGCCATTGGTCTAGGGGTGAACATTTTTACCAACTGCACCCTCTGTGAAACATCTTACTATGACGTGTTTAAGAGAGTAAGCCAGACATGAAGGTAGTTTTGTTGGTGGTGTAATGTGTTTGGGTGGGCCTTGGCTTTTATGCACCTGTGTTGGTGGTCAGACAGTCATGTCATTATATAAATCATCATCAGTGTTGGTTTCATAATTTTAAAGTCTAAGCAGAGAACAAGACTAGAATTAATAGCAATGCAGAATAAGTCTTTTGCTTCCACTTGTTACAGATATTTTATTTTTAAAAAATATGCTTATTATATAAAATAGTAACTGGCTACATCATTACACATTTAAATTGAAAGATTATAAATTAGACAAAATAAAATCTTGGGGAAACACGTGCACATGTAAAACATAAAATGTATTGTAGGTGTAAAGCTTTGGTGAGACTAGCATTTGGGTAACCCCTTAGTGGCTGGGATTTGTTATGTTAATCAGCCTCCATTAACTTTATCTAGTGAGTCCTATGGTCCTGTTGTTTGAATTATTGATGTTTTTTCATTATTATCTATATCACCATAATTCATTAACAATATGCTTTAACATGTGAATTATTAAACATGCATTTATACAATGCATATAATACAATTATGAATAAAATAAATAAATTGTGAATAAAAACAGAATGCAATGAAGTGGATGTTCAATAAAATTTCAATATTCAAAAATATAGATACAATATCAAATGTTGAAATTGAGACATTTTAAAATGTCATACCAATTATTGGCTCATTTTGGATTTCATGAGAGCTACACATTTTGTCATTTCATTTATGGATCTCAAAGGCCTGAATGACGTAAGGGTCAAGGCCAAGAGACCATACTGGATGCCCGTGATCTTCGGGCTCTAAAACAGCATTGCATCACATACAGGAATGCTATTGTAATAAAAATCAAAACACGGGCACAGGAATACTTCCAGAAAACATTGTCAGTGAACACAATCCACCGTGCCATTTGCTGTTACCGGATAAAACTATATAGTTCTAAAAATAAGCATGTTAGGTCTGAACATGATCTAGAAGCACAGGCGTTTTCTCTTGACCTCATTTAAAATGGATTGTGGCAAAGTGGAAAGCTGTTCTGTGGTCAAAAAAAATCAAAATTTTAAGTTCTTTATTGGAAACTGGGATGGCATGTCAACCGAACTAAAGAGGACAAGGACAAACCAAGTTGTTATTAGCGCTCAGTTCAGGAGCCTGCATCCCTGATGGTATATGGTTGCATGAGTGTGTTTGGTATGGGCAGCTTACATATCTGGAAAGGCACCATCAATGCTGAAAGGTATATACAAGTTCTAGAACAACATATACTACCATCCAGATGTTGTCTCTTTCAGGAAAGACCTTTTCCCAACATGACCATTCCAGACCACATAATGCATCAATTTCAACATCATGGCTGCATAGGAGAAGGATCCTTGTACTGAAATTAGAATTAATGTTAGGTGAGTGAACTAGAGTACTTTCCCTTCAGACTGTTTTCCAGTTCATCTGAAATGTGTTCAGTAGGGTTTAGCTCAGGTCTTTGTACTGTCTTCATAGAGCTCAGGGGTTTTGTGAATTTATCATGTTGGAGCATTGTTTGTATAACCTTTTAGTTTTACTCAACAGAAATTCTAATTATAATTAGATATAAAACAATTATAATTAATTATAAAACAGTATAAAACATTCTGAATAACTGAATGCTTATGTGGACAAGGTGTCCACAGACTGCTCAGTAACTTCAGTATTGTATTGAGATGCTCATAGAGTGGATCTAGGTCACTTCAATTAAAATGTGACTTACTGCACAAACTTTCCTCTGATTGTGAAAAGGTTCTACAGCACACGTAAAGAGCATTCAGTGAAACTTATTAGTTTGGCGGTTTGATTATGTTTTGCAGGTATGTTTTACCAAGCCATCAAAGTACTTAGTAGCAGCAGATTTATTATTAAGACTTTTACAACATATTTAAATTTTTACTAGTACGAAGACTGCGCAAAACAAACTAAATTCTGTGAACTCTAAATGGGATTGGATTAGTTACCCCCCACAAGGACATCTGCCTCCACTCTTCAACCTTAAAATCTCTGCAATAGAACATGTATGTCATTAGGAGAGAATTAGGTTGGAAGAAGTCTGGGGGGCATGTAGTGCCGCTCAATAGTGTTTCACATTTCTCCTGCAGTTAGGTTTGCTTTGATATGGTGAACTTGTTATTGAAGACCCACCTGGCGGGGATTTTAAGCAGATTTCAGCTAGTACCACTTATTTCCAGACGTTTAAACAGACTTGTATTATAAAATGTAAACATTTATTTTGTGTTGAGTTAAATCTATTGGAATATAATTTTTTACGGACGCTACTTTAAAGTTATTCTCAGGCTTTCATCTACGGTTTGGACATTTTTTGCCATTATAGTAGTAGCAGTGGTAGTATATACTGTGTGTATATACTGATAAAATATATATACCTCATTAGAACATCAATGCACTGGGAAAAATATACTTAATTAGGCATCATAATAGGAAGCTTTCTTTCCATGACCCTGACATGCTTTTCGGTGCCAGAAGGACTGGTCTATGTATTTTTAAAAAATGCTGATCTTTTGGGATTTTACACAAAGTGGTCTCTAATGTTATTAAAATCAAAAAGCATGAGTGGCAGTCCTATAGCAAAAATGTCTCACTGAGGAGATAAGTGAAGAGACAATGACCAGACTGGTTCCAGTTGACAGGACGGCAATAGTGCTTTAACGAAAACATTGGTAACAATGTTGGTGAGTACACACATAACACATCAAACCCTCAGGTGGTTGGGCTACAACAGAAGACAACCCGTCAGTTTCCCAGGGGTTACAATGTGCTCAACCTTGCTCAAACTAAATATTTCAAACTTTGTGTTCACTGTCTGCATGTATCTATTGTCCCCACATTTTCTGATTCTGTTTTAACTAATGATTACCATTACTGGATATAATAATAATATAAATATACAAAATAAATAATCAGCATAATTTTAGTTAAACAACATTAATCACTTGCCTAAATCACTTCTGCAAGCGAAATAAATATTGTCTTTAATATAAAAAACATGATTACATAAATGTTAAACAAATCAACAAATGAACTAGTGACAGCTAAGGCTGTTTTAATTATTGCTAATCTCAGCTTTAAAGTGTATCATGCTTACTTTGGAGACAATAACGTTTTCTTAAAACTCCTAATAGGATGGCATGTCACAATCTGTCTGATTTAGAGGCTGTGAAACCTCACTGTGGAGGAGCAGAGTGTATATTTAACCTTATTTCCATGTGGTGGGTCATGTGATTGTCTGCAAGCCAGACTCTAGCTGTCACACTTTAGGGTCTCCTGTGGGTTAACCTGGTGACCTTTCCTAGAGGCTATGTTATCATAGAGAGTGTTTAATTTCCTCCCGCTGAAGATATCCTCCAGGACAATTCTTTATACTTCTTCTTCTCCTTTCGGCTGTTCCCGTTAGGGGTCGCCACAGCGGTTCACTCTTCTCCACACTACCCTGTCCGCTACATCTGCCTCTTTCACCCCAACTACCTGCATATCTACCCTCACAACATCCGTAAACCTCCTCTTTGGTCTTCTTCTTTTCCTCCTGCCCGGCACCCCTATCCTCAGCATTCTACCAATATACTGCATGTCCCTCCTCTGCATATGTCCAAACTCCTCATACGCCTTTTCCTTAGCTTTTGCCACCTCCCTCTTCACCTGCTACCTCATCTCCTTATACTCCTGCCTAC
>JAOTRA010000035.1:13680608-13694687 GCA_026260255.1 Pseudolaguvia tuberculata | reverse complement strand
TCAGGAACAAACTCATCATTCATTCTGTAAAGCTGCTTTGAGGCAATAACTATTGTAAAAAGCGCTATACAAATAAATTTAATTGAATTTTATAAGAATTTGAACACTGTGTTTGCAATAAAACATTTTTTAATTGGGCTACTCAAAACAGAGTGATATTAACTCTTTTGCACAAGTTGCTGAGAGCATAATAAATAAACGGAAGACCACTGGAAGAGGATTGCGGTATTATTTAGACGCAGAATTGGAACGTTGAAAATGAAAGTCTGTTTCTGGTTTTATTTTGTTTGTGCTAACAATGTTTCACTTAGATCACTTAGAATATTTGAATATTTGATTGTTAGGCATTTTATATCATCAATTTTAGAAAGAGCATTATGACTATAGGGGCGGGGTGGGTCAAATATGTCCCCACCAAGGATAAAAAAAAATTCACTAGAAGTAGGGATATTTAGACACCCCCCCTCCCCCCAGCAAATATAGTTGCACCCTGACTATATAGTAAAGTATATCACAAAATGGGTGACCTGGAAAAAGGAACTAGAATCAAAATTGTGTTACAGAGTAGTTCTCATTCGAGTTGCAGTACAAATGTAATATATTTACTTTAATAAATCTGACCAATTGAATCCAAAGAAGTCTTTAAATAGTTACAAGTAAAGTGTGAAGTGGTGGCCTAGCAGTTAAGGTGTTGGGCTGATACCAGAAAGACCAGAGTACGGTTCCTATTTTCATCAAGAATCCACCGTGGGCCCTTGAGCAAAGCCATTTTTTCTCAAGTTGTAAAAAAATGCTCAAGTTGTAAAAAAGAGATCAAAATGTAGGTCGCTCTTGATAAGAGCATCTGCCAAATATTGTAAATGTAAAGTAAACTTCTAGTACAATATCTTCATATATTCATGACAAAAAGTCAAACCTTGCATTTTGCAGTTAAGGTGTTTAAAATGAATGAACTGATGAATAAAATCAACTTTATGTATATATCTTTTTCTTGTTATAAATCATAGACCCCAGCAAACTTGGCTAAATGTTGTTTCCTGTTGGGTTTATCTGGGCTACTAGTACTATCTATGAATCTCACATGTCTTTGTCCATCACTGATGGTTAAGGTGCTGAGTGGTTGATTGGAAGTGGTGGCTTAGTGGTAAAAGCTAATGCCAGAAAGACTGGGGTTTGATTCTCAGCACTACCAGCCACCACTGTGGGACCCTGAGTAAGGCCCTTAACACCCAACTGCTCAGTTGTAAGCTCTGGATAAGGGCATCTGCCAAATGCTGTAATTGTAATTGTAATTGTAATTGGAAAACCAGAAAGACCTGGGTCCAAGCCCCACCACTGCCTGTCTGCCACTTTTGGTTCCTTAAACAAGACTGCTGCAGCTGACCCTGCGCTCTGACCTAAACTGAAAGATATGTGAAGGAACTACTTTCTCTGTTAAAGTGTACAATAACAAATAAAAAATAAAATAAAACGTACGTTTTTTACATTAAAATTAGAAGCCTGAGAATTACTATCCTTGTTCACTGAGTGCATAAGTAAACATATGGAACAACATAGCAAATACACAACAAGAGTGAAATGAAAGGAGCGAATTGGGGCCTGAACTTGTGCTCCTATTATACAAGAAGTACAGTAATGTAAGCCAGCGATCATATTCATACTCTTTTAAACTCCCGCTCTTGTATTACATAGCTAAGAGAATAGACCGGTCCACAGACAGATGTTTTTAATTGTGGCTGGAAAAAAGAAAAACTGGCAACAATTTTGTTGAGGAAAATTGATACTGTGCTTGTCCCTAATAAAACATCACTCCAAACAAAGCAACTGGATTTAAAAGTAGCCCTTGCAACTGCACACAAGAAAATGGTAATGTAGAAAGGGTAATTTTCAGTTTTGCATTCACCATGTCCAATTTTATTCATTTTATCTGCCTTGATTATGGCAGTCTGCCCATGGTAATTCCCTTTAGTATGACTAGTACAAGGTCTTTTCTATTAATGCTGGCCAAAGACTGATGTGTGCTTTTACAGTAGCCTAGAAACAACCACAGATGATGGATCTTATGCTCTATGCGCTATGGTTTCTATTATGTGCGGCATTGTAGTATTTATAGTAAGCGAATATCATGGGTAATAGAGTTTTTAATTCATTGAAAGATACTAGTTCTTATACATGGTTTTTTCCAGACATTTGTGTTCTGTTTTACTATTCAGGATACTTCTCTTTTAATATGAACACTACTGGCAAATGTATCACTAGGATTTTCCCAACTGACAGTTTAGACCTTTCTCTGGGTCTATCTTTGTGATTAATACACAAAACTACCTATGACTAAAAGCTTTGACGTCAGGATTCATATTTATTAAACATTGACCAGATATCTTGATGGAATGTACTGTCTGACTAAAAATCTTTTGAAATTTATTTCAGACTGTATCACATACATCCAACAATGATAGATATACATTTGGAACTAATTTTAATAGAATATGCACCCCTGTTGTTGACCTGGACACCACAAGAAAAAAAAGAACAAATACACAGTTACAAAAATGGTAGATAACACACTGGGTTTTTTTTCTTTCTTTCTTGGTAAAATTCTGTCATCTTCTATATGTAGTTCTTGGAATTTTAAAAGTGATCTAAAACAGTTTTGTTTTGCAAGCATAAAGAATGTGCTTGTTATATATTTAGTCCTTACTTTGCTGTTATAACGTACTTGCTTCTTGTCAGACTAAATTATGGATTGCGGGCTGGTGTGATTTATCTTAATTCAGCCACTATAGCATTTGTGATCTTAAATAATGGAATTAGATGGGAAACCCTGAAGTAAAATAAACTTGTAATTGATTGGAGTTGACATTTATGCTAGTAACTGAAGTTCCATGTCATTCTGCTAAATAATAATTATAGCTTAGTAAAAAAAAAAAAAGAGTTACACCATGCTACACTAACAGATTAAGTTTACATTGCTGCAACAATTTTAGTATGACCTATTAACCTATGTTGCAGTGTTAGATTTGTTTCTGGTGGCCAGCATTGTCTGAGCATCATTCAGATAAAACCAATATTTTTACACATTACCAGAAATGCTATTAATATTCTTTCTCCTTTACAATTCCCCTATCAAATATCTGATTATCAAAATCCTACTTTTTAAGCAATAGGCCTAATGTCTCATTATACCCCATTGACGTTATTTTCAAACATAAACCAAACACTACTATGAACATTCTCTATCTTTTGTAGAATTGGCATTGTTTATCTGAGCCGGTAATAAACAATTCAGGCAACATCGGTCACCAGGAGGGGTAAAAACTTGCTGATCTTTTTAATATCAACCCAACCAAGGCAATAAATATTTGTTGATGCTGTGTGTGCGCTCTTTATTGGCCAAAGAGCATTGTGACAGTGACTAATAAAGCTTAATGGTGAAAAGCTTGTGTTCTCAAACTGAGCGACTAAATATCAAAATGACAAACTTTCCTCCATGAAATTGTACTAATTAATGCCACATTGACTGTAGTAAAAGACAATTGTCTTCTATTGCAATTCCAAGAATTCCCTCCTTTGGGACTCCCTGCGTTAGACCCCACCAGTATACTTACGTTTAAATACACATTTCATTAATTTATGACTAATGCTTCTCACGTCATTATTTACCATCAATGAGTCAATCAAATTTACGTTCCATACCAAACTTTCCTTTGCAATAACAGATGCCTGAGCTTTGCTGTGGGAATTAAATGAAGCCAGTCCATTTTGAAAGTATTAATGGCAGGGTGGGGGTTAGTAAAACAATACAGTATAGCACATCTGCTGTCAATACAACCACAACTGTAGTAAATGAATGCAAGCTTTCTTTTGTTTGCCAAACATTCATGTTGTTTAGAAAGTGCTGTGCAGCCCTAAACATCAGAAATGAAGTACAGTAACGTTAGTTTATTAATGAGACAGTGCCATAGATGGATTATTATTCATGGTCTCTGGTCAGTTTTGAAATTAAAAATTTTGATGAACGTAAAGGACTAACATCACTTGTGTGCATAGTGTGCATATAAACTGCAGCATATTTCACCTGGTCACTAAAAATCTGTCAAATATTACGGTCAAGGATAAGTGATTAACTGTGTCCTAAATGGACCACCAAGAAAGGGATGGACTTCAAACTATATATTTTAAGCTACATCCACAAAAATGTCAAATTCCAATTTTATTGCCACATTCATGATTATCCTGTGTTTCTGTGATATTATATGTCATATTTATATTATATTTTCAGAAGGCCATTGTTATTCGCAGTTTCAGACAGAGTAAGTGTAAGAAAAATAAATTTTGTTCATCAGGTTTCTTTAACTTATTTTCTGTTTTCATGAAACTATTTGGGGCGGCGCGGCGGCGTAGTGGATAGCACAGTCGCCTCGCAACAAGAAGGTCCCGGATTCAAAGGCCGGAATCTTTCTGTGTGAAATTTCCTCCGGGTACTCCGGTTTCCTTCCACAGTCCAAAAACATGCAGATTAGGTCGATTGGTGAGTCTAAATTGTCCATAGGAATGAATGTGTGTGTAAACGGTTGTTTGTCTATGTGTTGCCCTGAGATGGATGCAGGGTGTACCCCCACCTTTTGCCCTATATGTGCTGGGATAAGCGCAGCAGACCCCCGTGACTCAAAATTCGGGAATAAGCGGGTAAGAAGTTGAATGAATGAATGAAACTATTTGTTTCATATATGTAAATAACTATGCATCGCACTATGCAATTGGGATTTACAGAAATTGTAACACACATGTTTAGTTTCTCTGCCCGTCTAACCGGCAGAGGTGGAGGCTTAGCCGTTATTTATAATAATAGTTTAAATATTATACATAATATAATATAATTTTAGCACATTTGAAATTCTTTAAAGTAAAGTATGCAGCCGCAAACAATAAGCCAAGTCAGTCGATTCCAATATTAAATTATTATTTACAGACGGCTGGGACCGTACTCTGAACTCCTGAATTTGCAGATTTCTCATCGAACCTGGTGGTCTCTGTGGAAAAAGCACTAATTGTTGTGGATTTTAATATTAATTTCACTCATTCATCTCATCGCTTCTGCAAAATTATCAACTTGTATATTGGATCCGGTGCCAACCCAATTCTTTATGAAAGTTGTTCCGTCTGTAACAGAACCCTTACTGAAGAAAGTTAATACTTCACTCAGCAGTGGGTATGTCCCTAAACCATTTAACTCAGCAGTGATAAAACCACTAATTATGAAACCAGACCTCGGCCCTAGTAAGGTGTCAAACTACAGGTTGATATCAAATCTTCCTTTTGTTTCGAAAATCTTAGAAAAAGTAGTAGCACAGCAACTACGTATTCATTATCTACAGCAAAATAGCATTCATGAATTTTATCAATCAGGATTTAGGCCTTTTCACAGCACTGAGACGGCACTTGTTAAGGTAGTAAATGATCTACTATTGGCCTCTGATCAGGGCTGCGTCTCTCAGCTCTCAGTTCTCTAGGATCTTAATGGAGTTTTCGATACTATAGATCATTAAGTAGTCCATGCCTTCATCACATCCAGGCTGGATTGTTTTAATGCTCTGCTTTCTGGATGTCCAGCAAAGCTTATAAATAAACTGCAGCTAGTTTAAAACGCAGCATCGAGACTACTTACTAGGACTAGGAGATGCAAACACATCAACCCTGTTCTATCCACACTGCATTGGCTCCCGGTGAGATTCCGTATACATTTTAAAATACTACTTTATCTATATAACCTATAAAGCGCTAAATGATCTCGCACCTCTGTACCTTAGTGAGCTGGCGGTGCTCTATGTTCCGCCATGCCCACTTTGTTCAAAGGATGTGGGCTGTCTGTCACATGTGAATAAAGTTACAGCAAGGAGAAGAGCATTTTCATATAATGCCCTAAAGTTAATGAATAGTCTACCAGTTTATGTCTGAGAATCAGGCACCGTCTCAATATTTAAGTCTAGATTAAAGACCCATTTATTAAGTCAGGCATGTCAGTGTTAGTCCTCTTTATACAAAGGAGAAACCCGGGGGACTCATAGATATTGAGTATTATGGTGATCTGATGCTGTTTGGATTCTGTCCTCCACACTCTCACTGATCACTCAGTTGTCTTCGGTGGTGGTCTGGTTGCCTTTCCTATCAGAAATCCCTCATGTCTGTTGTCATCACATTCCCGCGATGACTTCGGACGTCACCCCAGCCAACCAGAACTGTTTTTACTCACATATACACACTTGTACATTAATTTCTGTTCAACCTAAATGAGAATGGGTTCCCTGTTGGGTCTGGTTCCTCTCAAGGTTTCTTTCTAATCCAACTCTAGAAAGTTTTTCCTTGCCACCATCACCCCCGGCTTGCTCATCATGGACAAGCTCATCATTCATCTGGTTATCATTCATTCTGTAAAGCTGCTTTGAGGCAATGACTATTGTAAAAAGCGCTATACAAATAACATTTTTTTTATTGAATTGTGTTTCCTGTAATTAAGATGAGTAAAGTGAGATAATAATTTATCTTTTTGACAGCCTTTGATAATCCTTTGAGAGTCACATATCTAACATTTGTAAAATAAAATTTTTTCTTCTTAAAAATATTTCTTAACTATGTCCTATGCTCTCAAGTTCATGCGTTCATGAGCTCAAGACTAAATTATTGTAACTAAGATGGATTTTCTGCACTTAAGATAGTTGAAAACAGCAGCTAGAGTTACCAGAACCAAAATGTATGATCATATTAGCCTGGTTCTGTCCACATTGCACTGACTCCCTATTAAATATAGAAAAGACTTTAAAATCCTATTAATCACTTATAAAGCCCTGAATGGTTTAGCACTTCAGTACCAGAGTAAGCTGTTATCCTACTATAGTCTTCCACGTCCACTACACTCTCAAAGATCTGGCAATCTAGTAATACCTAAAATAACAATATCACCTGCAGGCGGTAGATCCTTTTTTTATCTAGCACCCAAATGCTGCAATAATTTACCCAACACTGTTCGGAAGGCAGACACTCTCAGCCAGACCTGCCATACACATAATACACACCTTTTTTATTATCCAAATGCATAAAAGGTTTGTTAGAATGCAATAATCAACTGGAATGAGAAACACCTCCAATAACACACAACCTATCTATATATCATAGTGATTAACATAGTCGGCTCACAACAAGAAGGTCCCGGGTTCGATTCCTGGTCATCGGGACTGTGCAAAGTTTGCATGTTCTCTCTGTAACAACGGGGGGTTAGTCGAATCCATGAATGCAGACAAAAAGTAATGTTAGCTCACAGAGTTTAAACAAGTAAGGGCACAGGTAGATAAATCCACAACGTAACCCGTCGGGGGGGGGGGGTGGTCAGGTATCGAAGACAGAGAGAGAGGGTAGCGAACAAATCCAAATCGAGGTTCAAGGCAGAGTTGTGAAACGGTCCAAGGGTCAAAAGCCGATAGCCAGAAATACAAAGGTTCATGAACATGCTCAGTATGTTGGGAAAACAATACTTCACGCAGGATCCATTGTGGCATGGCCTTATATAGGGTGGCCACGCCCAATTACCTCCAGTCGGAAGTAGATGCTAGTACTTAGGTGATTGTCTATGTCTGCTTAGTAAGACAATTTAAAAAAAAGGCACATTATGTTAAGAATAAAATTATGTTTAAACCAACTTGGTGCTAATGTAATTATTAAGAGTAAAGTTTAAGCTAAACCCCAATTTGGAGAAAAAATAAATAGCACTCATAGTAATTGTAACGTGCTAGCTGTAGGCAAGTTAGAGGAATCCATGTTGCAGTAAATCAAGAGTTTATTTGGAAAGGGGAAAGAGGAAGGCAAACAAATCCAAACGTAAATCCAAAGAGTAGTCGTAATCCAAAACACAGTCAATAATCCAAAAGTCAAGAGAACCATACACAAACGCTTAGCAAGGCCTAGGGCAACAATACTTCGCGAAGATCCTTTAGAGGCCACCTGCTTATAAAGGCAGGCCACGCCCAAGATGGCCGCCATGGGGATGGAACACTTGAATTCAGGCGAGGGCGCCCTCTGCAGGCGGTCCTCCAAGGGCATAGTCTTTACAGTAATTGTATAGCCAAGTTTTAATATGTAGCTACACTGTTGTAAAACAATGTCAAAATGTATCTGCCCTTTAAGGAAATACATAGACACTTACTACTTTGCTTTTATCCAACCTCTCAAAAACACTACTGGTATGTTTATTTGGCTATACTACATTTTCACAGCCTGTTGTACTCACACATCAACAGCACCTAGAACAAGGGTGTCGTATGCAGGGTTTTTCTCGGGCATGGTGTTTCTTATTCCAAAATAGAAGTTTACTAAAGATAAATTATTTATAATTAAAAACCATAATGCACAACAAATAACAAATAAATGTACAACAAATTAACCATTGCACAAAACCTTTAATTTAAGCTGGGTTTTTTGTTTATTTTTTATATTGAATAATGTAATACAATGGATAGAACACAATTATGCATTTTTATCATTGTTAAAATAACTAAAAATTGTGAAATCACTAAAAATTGAGTGAAAACCAAGGTAATGTATTACAATTAGCATGTTAAGGACTGTGCTGTGTGTTGCAGGGGTTTGGTTGTGACAAGTGACAGTGATCACAAAGAGACAAACGATTTTTCTATTCTAGTCCCATAAAAGAACTACTGTACCACTGAATTAGTAGATTGCAGAAAAATTTATGCGGGTTATAAAAGGAATCCCTGGGTACTGCATTTGGAGGGGGCATATTGGGCCCATGCACTTTGGAGGCCTCTAGGAGCCGAACCAAGGGCCAAAATTGCTAACATTTGTTGTACGTTAAATGTTAGACATATGTCAAACCAAAATATAACAATGTGCTTTACTATATTCTACTTCAATTCCAGGTTGTAACACTTACACAACACACTACACAGCTACATATCTTTTTGGCAAAGATGTTGACAGCAGCTACACATGTAGTAAACCTGGGAATGCAGCACCTCTTTATTGTTTCAGTCTTGGCTGAATGCTCAGCCACTGTCAGCAAAAGCATATGTCAGTGTTGGTGAAACAGGTCGATACACCCTGGAACATTTAAAGGTGTATTTCTTTGTATTGGATATTCTCTTAAGTGTCTCCCTGATGGTCGAATAGCAATAAATGTCATGTCAAGAGCGGGGAGTGGGATCGGGTGTAAGGAGCGCACCCAAACACAGGACTGGCGGTGAAAAAAAGTCCATTTTATTTATAATAAGTCCAAAAAACAAAAACAAGAACTCTAGATACTTAACGAGACGAAAACAAAACAAGATCAATATGTGACCAAGACGTACTTAACGAGATGAGACTATACTTGATGAGACGAGATCGAAACTTACCAGATCGGACGAGACTCGTGAAACAGGGCAAAAAGGGCAAAAAGGGCAAAAAGGGCAAAAAGGGAAAGATCCAACAACCCTAGGAGAAATGCTGCCGGCTTATAAAGCATGCGCAATTAGATCATGACGAGACTCAGCTGCGTGCACGCTCACACAACCATGAAAGCATTCAGGTGCAGCCGAGCCCATGCACACACCCCCGCACACCGGCGGCGTGCCGGAGATGCTCATCACAGAGGAGTCCGTGAGAGTCCCCTTCCCTCTATGAACGCCTCCTAGCGCTCTGGTTCCCGCCTCACCAGCCAGAGCGAAAAGAGACAGGGGCACAAGACGAGAGCGAGACGAGAACCAGAGCGAGAAGAGACAGGGGCTCAGGATTAGAGCGAGACAAGAACAAGAGCGAAAAGAGACAGGGACATGAGAGAGGGGGCCGAGACGGGAACCAAAGCGAGACGAGACAGGAGCACGAAAGAGGGGACAGAGACAGGAAACAGAGCGAGACAAGAGAGGGGACCGAGATGGGAACCAGAGCGAGACGAGAGAGGGGACAGAGACGAGAACTAGAGCAAGATGAGACAGGGGACCGAGATGGGAACCAGAGCAAGATGAGAGAGGGGATTGAGACGGGAACAAGAGCGAGACAAGACAGGGGACCGAGATGAGAGAAAGGACCTGAGAAGAGAACCAGAACAAGATGAGAGAAGGGACCGAGGCGAGAGAGGGGACTGAGATGAGAACCAGAATGAGGAGAGAGTGGGGACCTGAGAAAAGAACCAGAATGAGACGTGAGAGGGGACCTGAGATGAGAACCAGAACAAGAAAAGAGAGGGGACCTGAGATGACAACCAGAGCGAGAAGAGACAAGGACTTGAGACAAGAGCGAGATGAGAACCAGAGTGAGAAGAGACAGGGCAAAAAAGAGGCGAACGAGACGGGAACCAGAGCAAGACGAGAGAGGGGATGGACATGGGAACCAGAGCGAGACGAGACAGGGGATAGAGATGGGAACCAGAGCGAGACAATAGAGGGGACCGAGACGAGAGAAGTGACCGAGACAAGAACGAGGTGAGAGAGGGGACCTGAAAAGAGAACCAGAACGAGACAGGCGAGGGGACCTGAGATGAGAACCAGAGAAAGAAGAGACAAGGACACGAGACGAGAGTGACACGAGAACCAGAGCGAGAAGAGACAGGGGCACAATAGAGGGGACCGAGATGAGAACCAGAACAAGGCGAGAGAGGGGACCTGAGAAGAGAACCAGAACAAGGCGAAAGAGGGGACCTGAGAAGAGAACCAGAACAAGACGAAAGATGGGAGCTGAGACGAGAACCTGAACAAGATGAGAGAGGGGACCTGAGATGAGAACGAGAACAAGATGAGAGAGGGGACCGAGATGAGAAAGGGGACCAAGATGAGAACCAGTGCAAGAGAGGGAACTGAGATGAGAACCAGGGCGAGAGAGGGGACCAAGAGGAGAACCAGGGCGAGAGAGGGAACCAAGATGTGAACCAGTGTAAGAGAGGGAACCGAGACGAGAACCAGGACAAGAGAGGGGACCAAAGACGAAAACCAGGGCAAGAGAGGGAACGAGGAAAGGGGACGAGAGAGGGAATGAAACGAGAACCAGGGCAAAAGAGAGGACGAGACGAGAACCACAGCAAGAGACAGGATATGGGCAAGAGAGGACCAGGAACCAGAAGACGGGCGAGAAACGAGACAGACCACAAGACGGGAACCAGAACCAGAAGGGGAGCAAGACGAGAAGGGCAGATGGGAAGAGACACAAGACAAGACAATCACAGAACAAAAAAAACAAGGCTGAAAACAGAACTAATACATTAATCTAAAACAAACACTGAAGAGAAAAGAAAAAAAGAAAAAAAATGTACTCTGATAAACACAGAAGGGACAATAGGGGGGTCCAGGTCCATGAACGGTCCAGTACCCAGAAAGGGTAGGATCGAGGCGAGGCGAGGCTTCCTAGCCTCCATGACAGAATCAAGGCGAGGCCCTCAGGCCTCCTCAGGAGCAGAACGAGGCCCCCAGGCTTCATCTGGAGCAGAACGAGGCTTCCAGGCAAACGCTCCTCGACCACCTCCGGACTAGGCAAACTCTCCTCGACCACCTCCGGACCAGGTGGATGCCTCTCGTTCACCACTGGACCAGGTGGACACTCCTTGACTACCTCCGAACCAGGTGAACACTCCGTGACCTCCTCCGAACCAAGCGGACGCTCCTCGACCACCTCCGACCAGGCGGATGCTCCTTGACCGAAACTGACCCCCACCAGACACATCTCAGGGGGTCCAGAAAGACAGCCGCTTCCACTGGGGTGAAGGAGTCACAAGTGGTGAGGAGATAGAGGAAGAGGTAGAGGAGGTCCTCCCTGAGACGCTGGTCAGAGTCCCAGGCTTGAGCTAGCCAGTATAGTGCCTTCCCCATCAAACACAAATACACCAGCCCACACTTGCTCCTGGGCGTGGAGTAAGCATGTGGCTGTGAATTAAAAAAAACACGCACTCCCACACGGACTTCCAGCATTTGCTGTGTCTGCTGTCGTATCTCCGTGGGAATGCGATGGGGGGGCTGCCGCCAATCCGCTGGGTGCGAATATGGTTGGATCTTTATTTATTATGATAATGATATAAATGCTTATAATATTGACTCAATCAATGATATGATTTCAAATTTTGACTCTGTATGTTTTTCAGTAGTTCATAAAGACAACCAGTGACTGCTGTTCTGAATCCAATTTCATTCCATCACCTTAGTGCCAGAACAATAGAAAGTCTTGAGGCAGACCGATCTTGCTTCTTAGGGAATGTTGGAATAGTCGAGCGGTGCTTATGTATCTGAGGAAGCGTGGTGCAATGCAAGTAGTGATGCGTGCTTTAAGAGTTGCTGCTTCCCTTTTGACTTTATATGGACGTATCTGTGTTTTGAGTCTGATGTGTGCAGCTACTGGAGGCCAGTGGAGCGCAGCAGAGGAGTGAGGTGTTTAAATTTTAGGTGTTTGAAAACAACTCATGCAGCTACATTCTGAATTATCTACAGAAGACCAATTGTGTTGACCTGCCAGGAGTGAGTTACATTTGGTCTTTTAATTTTTTTTTTCAACTGAGAAATTGTGGGTTAAAGGCCTTGCTCAAGAGCCCACAGTGGCTGCTTGGTAGAGGTGGGAATCAAACCCCGGTCTTTCTATTAGTAGTCCAACACCTTAACCACTAGGCTACCACTTGCTTTAGTCTTAAAATGAAAATGTGAAAAAGAGTCACACTGAGTGGACAAGAATGTGAGGTAAAGCATTGTTGATTCTCCTTGTTATGGGAAAGTTTTAATATGCCAGTAATGGCTGCTATGGACTGGTGATCCCAATGTGTAAATACAAAATTAAATAATAGACTAAATCTTTTATTATCAGTTTCTTATCCCTAAGCTTTTTTTAATAATAATAAATTACCCGCCAATAAAGTCTGCTTTTCCTGGGCTGTGGTGTAAAGAAATAAACAATTCACTTGTATGAATTAGCTTTTTGTTTCTGGGAACCAGATATAATTACTATGAAACACTTTCATAGTAATTTGATAAACAAAGTATATCAAAATCCAGAGTCTTTATATGATCCAGAGCAGAATGTGCCTAATATCTTATTTACAAATAAGGAATTAAAGGAATCTTTACATATTACAGTTCCCAGTAGTAGTTATGAGCTAGCACTCATCTCACGTCTGCACTTTTGACTCTGGTGTTAAAGCATGTTAGTCACAGCCCTGGAAATCTTGAGGGGGGCGACTAGCACACATCATTCTGTTCGTCACTAATGATTTACTTTAACAGACACTGCGTAATGCATGACTCCCATCTTTATTCAATCTGGGTGTTTTCTAATTTTTAACAGAGCCCTTAATGTCAGGTTTTTAACCCCATAACATATATATATATTTCTCACTATAGCAGCTCCATGCTTTGATTTAAAAAATTTGCTGCTACAATACAGAGAGGTTTTTTTTGTCATTTTTATGGTCTGAAATATATTTAGGTGAGCTTAAAAGAGCTGAGCAGAAGGTGGAGCAGGATCTAGACGATGTGAGTATGACCACGTTTCTCTTACATCCTGTGTTTAGTCCCATGTGGACTGCATAAACTAGGTTTGCCCTGACCCTGAACACTCACAGCAGTTTCTCAAGAGGGCTCCCATTACTCACAATTGCTCACTAGGAGCGGGTACTCCTTTTTTCATTAAGCTGCCATGCCTGCAGTCTTAGAGGAGCCACTCAATAGATTCTCAATAGTTTCTTTTTCTTTCTTTCTTTCTTTCTTCTTTTTATTTTCTAATTTATTACAACTTTTATTCCAGATTATAATATTGACAGCAATTTAAGTAATAATTGATAATAAATGTATGGTTTCTCTTTTATATTCAAATCTTTGCACAGATACAGCAACCTGCTCTATCTAATATTGTTGATTTAACACAACATAGCATCATCAGTATCTTGTATTTTATTTATTTAAAATACCGTGCCGCGCCCATTTACAGTATCTCATCTCATCTCTCATCTCATTTTCCAACCGCTTATCCGGAACCGGGTCATGGAGGCAGCAGTCCAAGCAGGGATGCCCAGACTTCCCTCTCCCCAGACACTTCTTCCAGCTCTTCCGGGAGAACACAGAG
>JAOTRA010000035.1:13666314-13680508 GCA_026260255.1 Pseudolaguvia tuberculata | reverse complement strand
GAAGATATGCAGGTAGTTGGGGTGAAAGAGGCAGATGTAGCGGACAGTGTAGTGTGGAGAAGAGTGATCCGCTGTGGCAACCTCTAACTGGAGCAGCCGAGAGGAGAAGAAGAAGAAGACGACTTTAATGCTGTTTTGCACCTTAATGTTAGCTGGTGTTACTTACTTACTTGTACCTTTTTTTCCTTTATCTGCACATCACTTATAACCTGGTCTGGACTGTTTAATGCACTGTGTACTGCATCTGCTATATATTGTTAAAATTACAATAAAGTTTCTTGATACTTGAAGCTTTGAAATGGCACACAAAAACATTTTCTGGACTTTGTCAGTGATTTCAGTTTGGGTGTAGGTCCTTTCTTTACATTTTTTCTCTTGGTCTTCAAAACTGTGCTTTGAAAAGGCATTTTCAGTAGATCAGCAACAAGATCTGGTCTAACAGTGACAGCTGCTATAGTTTCACTTTTATACCTTAAAAATCTCTGGGCACATAATAAAAAGTCACAGTAGTCACAGCTCAGTAGAATGTAGGATATTCCAGTTTAAACTAAGCAAAAAAAAATTGCAAATTACAGCAATGGAAAAGAAACTTTTTCTGCTATGAGTACAAATTAACAGTTTCTGAATAGTTCATTATAATCAAACTAATTTTACTTTAGTCATTGTGATGTTATGCTGTTTTAAAAGCAGGTTTAAAATGCTGGCTTGATATTTTTGGATCCTGTTAGCAGCTCAATTAATGAGCGCTTAGCAGCACTACTGGTTAGCCACACACTTGAATTTAATGTCTGCTGACATGTTGGGCCATTCACGTTGGCACAAAGATGTTTTGGACCTTTTTGCAATTTTACATTATAGCTATGGAGACTAAGTTTTCTCACAGAGAACAACCAGCTTGCGGTTGTGGTCGGTGTAGACAGCTATTATTGGTGTATTGCTTAATAAAAATACTTTTCAATAAGTTTCAATATCATTTGTTTGTAATTAAAAGTATTGCATTGTATGTACTACATTCAAACTACTGCTTACTAAGTTACTCTCATATTATACAGTTTTTTGTGCTGTTGATTCAATTGGTTTTTCTTTATCATTAGCTTAATCAAAAAGAATGGTGTGTTAAACCTTCAATTAACTCAGCAATTTAGCTGATGTATAAGTTCTGTTTGGATAGAGACATTTGTAGATAGGACATTAGTAATAATCTCATGCTCCTTCTTCCTGATGTGGTCTCAATGCGATTTTTTTTTCTCACCACTGCTTTCTCAAACAAAGGCTCTATGCTGCTCTTTTACTGTCTTTGTAATGGGTGACATTAATTTGTGATCCAAGTATTGGTTTTTAATAATGTGACTCGCACTTTTATACGTCACTCTGCTTAAAATTTTCATGACCTTGGTCCCTAAAGAGAACATTTTTATTTCTATGATCCTGTCATTCTGGTAGAAATGCCAGAACTGGAATGAAAACTTAAGTGTGAATATGAATTTGTTTGACTAATTTTTGGAAGACAATTATTGTATTCATTTTGCTATATGCATTGTCACAGTAGCTTCACAGGCATAGAAACATTTTATCACCAGTCAATAAACAAATGCAATTCCACTTATATACTTAATGTGATAGTTTTATGAGGAATGTAGGCTACCTTTACAGAGACATAAAATTGGAGTCATGTTTTAGCTAAACATTAACAACACAGGTTACTATGAAATGAAATCACTTATAATACTATAATCAACATTATAATATCTTATCAACAATATTTTTTTATTTTATTTTAACTGACCAGTCCAGACAATTAAGGTCTGCTCCCAGAAAAAAGTGAAAATGTTATTTTTCTCCCTGGTCATATCTGCCGTTCAGCAAGAGGTCAGACAAAGGACAGTGGGATCTATTACTCTTACAGTGTCTCTTTAGCTCTGCTTCAGCACTGTGTTTATGAGCTTTGGAATCCCGTTCGCATTTACAGTCTCAACCCATAATGGATCACATCTTGTGGAGTATATCGTAGCTCAAAGAAAATCACAGTTTGGATAACAGGGATCCCTGGGGTCTGACTCTTGGAGATGAAACAGTCTGCCCTGCACAGTGGCTCAGTTATTTAGACTGACTGAAGTTATTAACCACAGAGTTTACATTACTCTTGTCCTGGAATTTCACTAGCTTGTTGAAGTGAACGTGAATGACACTACATGCTTGTTTCATTCTTATTTTGCAACAAGGAATGAAATGCAAGTCAGCTGCAGAACATTCAGTCTACATAGAATTCACTGATGAATGGACATGAATCAAAGTAAAGCAATCCATGCTATTGGTCATGATATCTCTTCTGCCTATAACAAAGAGGTTTGAACCCAATCTTGTTAAGAATATTTAGTATTTGTAAAGTAAAATTGTTTGTCATATAAAAGCAATTTCTTTAGTAATCCCAGGTTTTTGAGGCATTAAAGTCTGTGTTGGTGTTCTGGCAGTTCAGCCTCACTTTCACAGTATACTAGATTTAGGACCCCAGATTAGGGCAGTGGTGGCTCAAATGTTTAAGGCACTGGGTTGATGTTTGCCTTAAACATTTGAGCCACCACTGCCCTAGCCCCACCATCACCTGTTTGCCACCAGTGGATCATTCAGCAAGACTCATAACTCTAACCGCTTCTGGGGCGCGCATCATAGCTTACGCAGCGCTTTGAGCCCGACTGTCTAAGATGGTATATGTAAGAAAATAATTACATACGGTGTTAGAGTATATGTGAAAAATTAAATTAACTTTTATTTTATCATATTTATCATTACATGCTATTATGTGATGTTTTGATCCCAAATGAAAAACAAAGATAAGATGTGTCTTGTTCAGAGTGCTATAACAGCACACAAGTGGCCAACTAGCTGCTTTACAGTTGTTTTGTCAGCTGTTAGTATCACATGACAAAAATTCTCAAGAATAAGTGTTCATCTAAGGCAGATAAAACTAGTCATCTATTCTTAATCACACTAGCTTTATTCAGGAGTTTTGTGCAGGAAATATGTTGTAATGAACAACTTTTCTCATTTCAATGCACAAAAATATGGATTCACTGCTACATCACCTAGGCAACAGACACCCAAATATGTGTAACACTGTGTTGCCCAGATGGATGGCATCAATATTCTGACTTCGCTTTGAGCAGACATGATGCCTCGTGTTGGCTTAATGCTCCAGATGGCTTACAGAGTCCTTATTGTTCACAATGTGTGTGTTAGAGAAATCTCCGAAGGAAGCTGGAAGCAGAGCAAACTCGGTAAGTTTTTCTGGGAGCAGACCTTAAGCGACACTGAACAGATAATCATGTCCTCCAGCTGTTTGGAAACCTTAAGTCAAACACACCAAGGGAGTCATCTTTCCTTGAAGGGCCTCAGTTAACTAAAGAATTTGAATTCTGTGAATACATGACTGACTCATACATTGACATACAGATGTTTGCAAATGTTGTGGCGATTTGTTCAGAAGATTTGTTTTTCAGAGAGGGAATAGCTGCCATTTCTAAAGCTGCACAATGCAGAATGAAGAAGCTTCGGTGCCTGCCTGGACAGTTCAAGTACATTCCTGCATCCATTAAACAATTCAGACGGAAGGGGAACAGAACAGAAAGCAAGAAGATTAAAGGGCATTGCACTGCTCTGCAGAAATTATATAGGAACCAGAGTTTTCAGATTTACGAAAAGCCTGGAAAAAATATAGGAATATATATATATAGGAAAATATTATTGCATTCACCATTACTGTGTATCATGAGAAGCACTTTATCTAATCAGACATGGCAAACGCTTTCCAACCAGAGCAGATCACTATGTGCAACTAGCAAACATGCAAACACAGACTGCCCTCCACATGTCCTGTAAATATTTAAATCATTTAGCAACACCAGTTCTGGTATGAAAGTGTCTTTTGCATACGCAACCTAATGTTCTACTTACATTTAAAGAAAAAAAGGAAAAAATAAAGAGCATCATGCTCATGCACAAGCTGGAGGCTATGCTTTTGTTTTCAGATTAAATCTGATGTTAGACCACTGCTCTATGCTGGAAGATTTTTTCCGCCATGACCAGAATCTCAGGAACTCTTATAAAGCATGCAATCTTAATCAAATACACTCTGTTCTCCTGGATGTTAGCATAAATCTGTGTGCAGATTCCTTTTTATTCGTCATCACCGCATGTGGTCGTCAGGAAGACTGCCCTACTTTTGCCAACCAATAGTATGTCTCTGTAGTAACCGCTGTGAGAAAGCATGGAGAGAAATCATCACTGTGCTTTTATCACAACCACATGAGCTTATAGTTGCCTCATATGGCCAGAGTTAAGGAGTGAAAGGGAAAATGTTCCCACAACTTTACATACACTATTTCTCAGCAATGTATAATATACTGGTAGGAGAAGGAGGTTTTATCCGGTGATTAGGTGTACAGAACCACTGTTGTAAAGAAATTCTTCCAGTTTTGTTTCCAAATACATATCAGAACCAATTAACACAGAATACATGTTAAGGCAGTCCTAAATTCTCTGGGTAAATACTCAGCCAGGTATCACATTGTAACAGTTTTCATTACAAGGCGTTAGAGCTACTTACCTCAAGCCCGTTCATTCTGTGGTAATCGCGTTGTCACTATGCAACAGTAATCCAACACTTGCCTTCAACCAGGCTGGCATGCGTGGCTACCTCCCCATGGGTTCTGTATTACCTGTGGACCTCTCAGTTTGTGTCTGAGACGGGTGTGCTGCTTGTTCCCACAAACTCTATTACTTATTACTTCTATTACTTTTTTGTACCCAAGGAAATTTAAGAGTGAGGGAACCAAAGTGGCATTTAAGCGCTAGGCATGAAGACGGGTGGGGGTTGTGAGGGTTCTGTCACAGAAATCCTCATAAACCATCAACTTCAGTTAAAAGAAGGTGGGCACAATGAATTGCAGACTGAATGCCTTGCTGATGAGAGTTCAGAAAATATTACAGAATCCAACTTGCTGGTTTAAAAAGGTTAGCAAACTGACAACTCTCCCGCCAAATTCTTCATTTATTTCGCTTTCAAACAGCGTTATCACGATTTTATGGTGCTAATTACACATATAAAAACACACCTGACCATTTGACAGTTTAAAAGGTTGTTATAATCACACTTTTTGGAGTCACCCAATTTAGGATTAACTTACTTTAGAATCTGGTTCCTTACAAAGTTCTTACATGTTGTCTGAGAGATTTTCCTTGACAACATTGCGTCATCATAGTACCTTTGTTAGGACATTATAAAGAGCCGAAGGATAAAAAAAAAAAAACATTTACTACATTGGCAGTTTTAAATTGTTTTCAGTTTTAAAGATACACAATATTGCCAAACGATTGTGATTAACTAACCATCAAATCCATATGTGGTTCTTCTTCGAACTGTTACTACAAATACTGTTACTACAAATTTGGAAGCACACAGTTGTCTACAATGTTTTTGTATGTTGTAGCATTACATTATTCCTAAGAGGAACTAAGAGGCTCCAACACTGTTCCAGCATGACATTGAGCACAAAACCCCCGAGCTCCATTAAGAGCTCAATCATTTTTATATTATAGTTTTCCCTCAGTGAGTTTTCCTTTACCTAATATAGTAGTTAAAGCATTGAGTAAAAATACAGATATAGTTGCATTGTATTTTAAAGCATGATTTGTCTTAAAAGGGACAACACTGGAAGGCCGGGGCTTGATTCTCTAATGGGGGTTTTTCCAGTGTGGTATTTGTATGTTCTCCCCATGCAGGGGTTTGCTCCAAGTAATCCAGTTTCCTCTCACAGTCCAAAAACATGTAGATTGGGCTGAGTGTGTGTGTGTGTGTGTGTGTGTGTGTGTCCCTGTCATGGACTGATGATCTGTCTAGGGTGTGTTCCCCTCCTGCTTTTCAGAGAGTTGACCTTGGTGACCCCGAATTAGGGAATAAGCAGGCTAGAAGATATATGAATGAACAAATAATTCTTTAAAAAAAAAAAAAGTCTAAATTGAGTTCAAAAGAAACTGTAGAAATTCTATTTTTAATCAAAGATTCATAAATCATGGTAAACTCATACAAACATGCAGTGAAAAACAAACTCAGAATAAAGACTCTGTTACGCTGCTGTTGCGTTGAAGCTCATAAGAAACCAAATTAGCTGCTATGTCCAACAAAGTAAACCATCTAATTACAAGTGTTAGTAAAACCACAAAAGCCAATTTATAGTAATAAGGAAAATAAACTAATGACCAAAGCCCTTATACCGGGAAAAACAGTTGTTTGTGGCACCAAATGAATACCAGATATTTAATCTTTGTTTAACACAGCAAGAATGTCTCATGCAAACTATACAGGTTAGATGGATAACAAGAAAGTTATGGGGAGGTTCTTTGTGTATAAACAAATGCATTCTGTACATGCCCACAAGACAGTCAAAATATGAAATGTAATGAACGTAACATCTGAACAGTTACTATAGCACATATACTGCAGAGATACTTTACTGAAAGCTGCTAGGACAAGGACCAGGTAGGAAACATCAAAATGCAATTTTGTCCATTAGCACACATTGTAAATAAATAATTATTTTTACTTATATATAAAAATATTAAATTTGCCACAAGTTTTTAAACCACCTTTTATCTAAGTTTCCCCTTATTATTATCTCTTTATATAACATTAGAAATCAACATTAAATGCCTATATGATCAGGTGAACGCAAAATGTTTTTGATTTTATTCAACTTACTGTGTCACTTTAAGCAAATGGCAGTCAATAGACTGTGGGAATATTGAGTCAGATGTCGACATACTATAATAGTCACCAGTGAAACCTCCTCTTTCTTTCCAACGAATGTCTGGGGTGGAGTGCGCCAGAAGTGTTTGCCAGGAAGCACGTATGCGCTTACACACACATTTAAAAAAAAAAATATATATATATATATATATATGAGGGAGAGGGAGAGTGAGAGAGCGCGTACTGTTCTGTGGAAGCTTACTACCCTCTACTGGAATTAAGGAGTACATCAGAACATGCATCCTTTTAACACATTTAAAAGATCCATTAGTCAAAGTAGGATATCTGATTTTGTACTAACATGTATTCATTTTCAATGCATTTTCAAAAAGAATCTAAGGAATACAAGACTCCTCAGTTGCACACGGTTTAGAAGTTGATTAGTACTTGAATTTTTCTAATAGAATAATGGTTTCCATGCCTGGTGCTGGATGACCTCTGCTCCCCAATGTCATCGCTTCCCTACGTAAACAGCAAGCTAGTGTTTTAGAGAGTGAACTTTACACAGTAATTCTAATAATTTAATTTTTAAGAACCTTCAATAAAACTTCTCCCTAATGCCTACTGGGTATGAAGGATATTACACTTGTTTTGTAACTTTCTATTGTCTCTTTAGGAGAGGTTGTCCAGTGTTAATATCCAACACTGATCCATAACACGTATGAAAACCATAATACACCCAACATTTTGAAAGTCAGAACTGCCGATTCACACAGTCCAGTCGTTTTCAAAAGAAAATGCAGCTTTTGGGGGGCTAAATAACTTTATTGAGTTTCATACTCAGTTCAGTCAAATTTATTGGCCATACAACAACCATTGATTTTTTATTTTTTTTCATAGAAACTGGGAATGTATCAAGTATAGACTATGAAAGTGCAAATAACATTTCAAGGATTTGTCACTTAACAATATACATTTTTTAAATGGGTTACAAAATGTGCTTGCCTTATTTTTTTCTCCAATTGCCAGCATTGACACTTACATTGCATTTATTTTTTCCTCCAAGAAAATAGAACTTGTGTGTTTTTGATTTAATGCACAGCATACTGTCACATAAAAGACGTGTCACTTTACATCTAAATAGATCGAAAGAATTTACCGAGTCCATGACTACTTTAGAGCTCAATCAGCTTTGGCAACATACATTACTGCTTACTGAAAAATACTGCAGGTTATCTAGTCAATTTTATTTACGTAAAAAAAGAAAAGGGGAGAAAAAACATGCTTTGAATGTGTTCATGAAAACAAAGGCTCATGAGAGAAAGTCATGTGTAAGTACAGTATTTCAGTAAGTCTACAGTCATTATTTTGACTGATTTGGGGCTGAAATCTGATTGACAGGAAAAACAAAATTTTAAAACTATTTTAATCAGGTATTAAATAAAAATGGCATGGATTTATAGATGGATAAGCAGTGAGATTTAAAGAGTTATACAAATATATGTCCGTACCAAAAATCTGGCTGTTTGTTTCTTATATTAAAAGCGCTTTTTAAAGTGGCACTATAAAACTTTTTTTTTTTTTTTACACAAGGACAAAAACATTGGCTTTTTTTTTTAAAAACAATATTCCATTATTTCTTTTTTATGAAAGACATTCAATTTTTTTAAATAAATAAAAAAAAATCAATTTCACAATATATTAGGTCTGGCGCTTTACATTATTTCATGAAGCACAATGGCATCACCTAAATGTACAGGCATCGTCTCGAACACAACTGGTTTTTTTTTTCTTTCACCACCAAAACTGGTTTGGATAGAAGATTGAGAAAAAAGAAAAATGATATCAGCAGTGATCTCACACAAGCTTTCTGTTAATTACTCTTTTATAAAAAGCTCTGGAGAGGAAGCCCACAACTGAACAAAAGGATGGTGAGACTTCGTAGAAAAAATGTTAATACAAATGCTAAATGTGGAGACAGTTACTTTCATTGCCAGAAAAAACTATAGCACTGTTGTTTACATTAGCACACATCTTTTGTTGAGCAATAAATAAGAGGGATGGTTCAGGGACAAGGCACTGTAATAAGTTGCGTAGTGTAACCATTGCCATGTTCCTGCACAGGACAAATTATCGACATTAGTTTCCTTTTTTTCAAATACCAGTAGCATATTACAGTGATCAGATTTTACCAAAGAAATTAAGGATTTGCGACTGGAACAGCCGCGTTTTCCTTCGCCATGATCAACACCCACAGAATAGCCCAGCTGTCCAAAGGAGTTAATTTCTCCAATACTGGGTGTTAAGAAAGTTGCACTCAGAAACCGGCCCTTTAGCCCTCAACAACAGACACAGTCAACACAAAGTGAACTCTGCATGTGCTGACCAGTGTTTATGGCACCTACAGTAACAGCTATCACTAAGACGGCAGCTCTTTCAGAGAGATAGGAAAAAAACAAAAGAAAATATCTGCTCAGTTTTCACATAAACCAGTGTGTCACACGAACAATCCTCTTCCGTACAGTAGACCTTTTTAGTGAAGGAGATCAGAGTTCAATAAAAAGCTGACTATCCTAATTGTTCTTTGTGACTACACGCAGGAATATTTTTGTTCTGTTGGCTGTTTCTGATTTGACTGCTTAACCTCTCCAAATTATTCAGCTCTTTCAGAATGTTACTATCAATAGAAAATTACACATCATGTCCTTAGAACACAGAAAACACAGGCCTGCACACAGGGTTCAAAAAATTTCTAATCATATTAGCATACCAATGAATCCCTTCTCAAGAATGATGTCATCAGCAAATTCACATCAAAAATAGTTATGGAGGAGTGGAAAGAAGAGCAGGAAGCTCGATCTCATACAAGGTGCACCTGACCCTCCCACTCGGATGAGCTACTGCTTGGCTGTTCTGAGTCACTTTTAAGGGGGTCGCCGTGGTGGCTCAGCTGAAAGGAGCCAAGCGGTTCGCTCATAGGAGGAACAAGAGCACTTGCCGATGGCATATCTACACTCACCAGGTCTAGCTGAGTGGGTCTGACAGGTTCTTGTGTGCTGCTGTACTCACATTCTTCTTGCTTAGCCTCTACTGTTAACTGCTCTGCTGTAATGGGCTTTTCCAACATCTCCTCCAAGGAAATTTGAGGGCCAAACTCTGGATCTGAGGCAGTGGCTGAAGGGACCAGACTGATGTTTTGAGGGTTCATGTCATGGAACCACGCCATGATGTTGCCCAGAAGATTAGCACTGTCAGCAGAGTCTAATTCAATAGAGTCTGCGTGTCCAGATAGAGTTGGATAAGGACCTCCTGTGGGTTCCTGGCTGGAATTGCCCAAAATATTAAAGCGTTGGGGGACGTTTTGACCACTCATATTTCTCAGCTTTTTCAGACTGTCACCAAGTTCAAGAAGCTCAGAACTGCTCAGTGCAGCACGTGGAACATCCATGCCATGGGACACCGGGTCCAGCCTGGAGGGCAGTGAACTGCCAATAGCACCCAGAGATGCCTCATGGGCCAGCAGCTCCTGTGTGTCTACAGCACCATCATCCCCCAAGACTATTCCAGTCTCCTGTAACGACAGCTGGATGGCAAGCAGGATGTTAGGATCGTCATCATCTAAAGAGTTGTGAGGCTGCAAAACAGATGGCGACCAAGGAAATTTTTAAATTTAGATAAATTATTAGATAAATTTTTAGAATGGAATTCACAAAAAAGAGGCCATAGGTAATCTTACCATAGGTAGTCCTTGTCTCTGACCACAAATTTGGTCTGGATCTAAAAAAACAAGCAAGATCAATGGAAATTTATTAAATCTTTAATATAATCAAATATTTTTCAGATCCATTTCATGATTGCAGACAGAGAGTGTGGGGTAGCAGAAGTATCTTAATACAAGATTAGCAGATTGTGTCGTTTAGGAAGTTACCTAAATGGGTGGGGTTGGGCTCGTCAGAATCTGGTGTGTTGCTGCGCAGGCTAGCCATGTCTCCTCGCCTGCGTTGTCTATGTCTACGTCTATACTGGAACTCTGCATACTCCTACAGTTTAACACAAAACAGAATACACTTAATCAATTGAGAAGCCCTTGAGCAGCACAAAGGACTTCCCCGACCCTGCTGAAGAAGAGCCTGTTAAAATCACGGTCAGGGGTCCTCAATATAGAAAAACAACCTTCATAATATTGTGACACAAATCCAGACCTGTATGACTACAGCACATTTGGCAGGCTGGCAAAAAAGGTTTTTCGTTTTTCTTTTTGTTTGTTTTTTTAATTAACCAAAATGTACTGTATCCATTCAGGGCTTAACTTAACATAAAATCCTAAACAATGGTTATAGACTGTAATCAAAAAACTATTTTAGTAATTAACACCCATAAGCATGAATTAAAGGCAAGCATTTAAACAAATACTTCAGCTTAAATTGCATATCCAGGAAGCTATAGTATACTTAAAAAAGTAAAATAAAAAGTATGTACATGACCGCTTCATGTACATGCTAGCAAAGGAATGGAGCAGATTTTCAACAGTATCAAACCAAGGCTTTTTTATTTAAAAGAAAACGTTGCTCAGAACGAGATATATGTAATATTCTATCACGCATGAGATATTTTTACAGTCAATTGCAGAATATACAACCAAAATAATATGCATGCTGGCAAAAAAAAAGCAAAGAATGAAAACGTGATCGAGTGAAAATGACAGGTGCCATTCCGTTGCTGATGCTGCTATCCCTAAACAATAGAAGAATATTCGGGAAGGGGGCGTGGGTTCAGTAATACCTGCCGCTGGCCTCCTGAATTTTGAATGTGGACTCTCGGATCAATTCCTCCGAGAATTGCCTGACTCCCCTGGATCTTTAGATTAGAACAGAATAGCAGTGGAATACCATTCAGCTACACATGATCAGACTCAGACATGCAATAGTGTTGCACCTCAAATGTCAGCATGCGTGTACTGATCTGTAGACCTTTAAGTAGCATTTTATGTATAAACTCAAGTAAATAATACAAGAAGCCAGAGAAATAATTCTGACATGAATAATTTTCTTGTAAATGCGAATTAAATTATAAACACACAAATTCAGGAAAACAAATAATGTGCTTTTTTGCTTCACACAATTGCTATTTCATTACATGTTTAAATCCACAATCATTTTTTTAATGTGGTGGTTGTGCTTGCTGTTTTACAGCCAGAGTTTAAAATTTGTTTAATTAAACACATTAATAAGCATCCAGGGTAATTGAGTTAACTGTCTTTTATTGGATCGCAATGTGATTTTTATCTGAACTAAATAATGAATAGCAACCTATCTTAAAGATTTTTCTGTATATCCAAAAGTAATTGATATGGGTTATGAATATTATGATGCAAATTCAAGAATACACATCCAAATATTGCTATAAACCACATAGCTGAGAATTATTACTTTTACTAGGTCAACATGCAAGTAAAAGAAGACAATGAAAAATTACCTCTGGGGATGCAAAACCCAGGTACTCCCAATCCCATGTGCCCCCAGCAAAACTGTAAAAATTCAGATAAGGGATTTTTAATTCTACAATCTATAAAGAGGTTTTGCAAAGGTTTATTTTGTTCCGTTTCTTAATGTTATTCTAGACAGACGGAATTAAATAGCATAATACATATAAAATGGTTATTTTATCTGGTTAAAATATTTAATACAAGAAAATTAGAAATAACTGGGAAATGGTAAAAACCTGCGTCGCGGGGCTTCTGGCGAGTCGTTGGGTGCCACGCCCCGAGCCACAGAGGCTAAGAACTCCTGCTTCTTCTGCTGCACCAGGCAGGCGGCACGGATGATCTTATGGCGAGGGGTACGAAGGTAGGGCCTGTTCACTTTCTGGGCAAGGTCCTCTGTCACCATCTCTAGATCAGTCTGAAATGCATGTCATCATTGTACTTACAAACTATACATTTTAGTGTATATAGAGTATTTTTCAGCATATCAACGACTAATTGTTTGTGATGGTAATGAAAGTATGTGTTGGGACACATTTCTTCATAATTATTTGGTAGACATTTTTACCTGCATAAGTTCAAAGATTTCCTTTTTGGTGCTTTTTGGCTCAAGAAAGAAACCATAAGGATAAGAACACTTGAGGATACGGCGAGTCTTGAGAAGTTCATGGACTGCATCTTCAATAAATGTAGTGTCTGGTGCACCTCCTTCCCCTGCAATAGCCAAGCAAACAGTTTTCATTCTGCTGTGACAAGAGGAATTGAGGAACTAAGTGTAGATTGCACAGCCTTACTTCCACTCAGGACTTTGCTCAGCTGCTCCATCTTGTCTTTGGCTGTTTTAAGAAGACGCTCTTCCAGCTTTATAAAACAGTGAAGAGAAGACATCTGAACTGAGTAGGAGCTTACCACAGGTGGAGAATAGCTGGCAATGCAAAAATCAATTCAGTACCTGGTAACTGTGCTCATGATTTTTGAAGCGGGTATAATAGTGCATAAATCGATCAAGCTCTTGGTAGCTCTTGTGCTTCTTCTCAGCCTGTATGATTAAAAATACAGAACAATAATGCAATTTAACTTTAATTAGTACAATATTAAGAATGTTTTTAATTATGCTAAATTATGTTATTTGCCTATACACAACATCAACATTCATTCATTTATTCATTCATCTGCTTACCTGCTTATTCCCAAATTCGGGGTCACTGGGTTTGCTGAAGCCTATCCCAGCACACTTAGGGCGAGAGACCCTGGACAGGTCGTCAATCCATTACAGGGCAACACATAGATGAACAACCACTCACACACACACACTCCTATGGCCAATTTATCAAATTAGAATCACCAATTAACCTAAATGAACATGTTTTTGGACTTTGGGAGGAAACCGGAGTAATCAAAAGGAAACCCACACAAGTGCGGGGAGAATATCAAACTCCGCGCAGAAAGATCCTCGGTCTGGGAATCGAACCTGGACCCTTCTCTTGTTGTGAGGTGACCATGCTAACCACTACGCCACCATAATAAATACAAAAGAACGTACCTCTACGGTCATTTCTTTTGACTGCTCTTGCACCTGATGGATGACTTCATAGCGAGTGCAGCGGTAATATCCACCTGTAGAAGAGCTGTGCTTCTTCCATTCCTCCAAACAGATCCAGCAAAAATCATACTTACACTGTAGATGGACAGGGAAAGCAGGGCATTAGTCAAGAGTAAACTCTGACGAGAATTATCATCAGGTGATTGCTTTTACAGAACATCAGGACTATTTTCCTCTCCCCCCTTACCCTTGCTCCCTCTCAATTTCTCATATTCTCAATCGCTCTCTTCCTTTTCCTCCATTGTGCTCTCTCCTTCTCCACTATCTTTCTTCGTATCACTTTCTCTCCCTCTCTCTCTCCCTCTCTCTCCCTCCCAATCCCGCCCTCTCTCACTCCCAATCCCGCCCTCCCTCCCTCCCACTCCCG
>JAOTRA010000035.1:13649971-13663297 GCA_026260255.1 Pseudolaguvia tuberculata | reverse complement strand
CCACCCAATCCCTCCCTCCCAATCCCTCCATTGTGCTCTCTCCTTCTCCACTATCTCTCTCTCCCTCTCGCCCTCCCTCCCAATCCCTCCCTCACTCTCTGCTCTCAGTCTCGCTCGCTCGCCCGCCCTTTCGGCTCTCAGTCTAGGTTTAGCCTAATATACTAATGGTACAGTATGCAGCAAAAGTAAGTAAAAGCAAATGTTAAAACATTAAGGTTGTATTCCGGCTTTACAGAAGAGCACCTTGGCACACTGCATATGGTTGCAGCCTTCATTCTTCTGAATGGGAGACTTGCAGTTGGTGCAGGGTTTGGAGTTGGTGAGTAACCACAGACAATTAGCCGCATCTTCATACGCCTCACTTACACCTGCCACTGAGGAAGTAAAGAACAAAAATAGACCTGTTTCCAGCACAGACAATGCACAGTTTCATAGGTTTCATAATATACAAAAATACAAGATTTTCACCGTCATTTCAGTTCCCATAACCATATGCTTTTCACTCTTTTATATTGCAGCCATTTGATAAAATTATTTAAGTTAATTTTTTTTCCTCATTAATGTACAACCACGCACCCCATATTCACAGAAAAACACTAAATTGTTGATATTTTTGCTGATTTGTTAAAAAAGAAAAACTGAAATGACATGGTCCTAGTAGAAGCATCCTTTTGATCTAATACAGCCAAGATGCAAGAAGTTTTTCACACCTGGATCCGCCTTGCAGAGCCTCTCCAGTACTGTCAGGCTGGATGGTAAAATTTGGCGGACAACCATTTTGAGGTCTATCCAGAGATGCCATTCAAGAACAGTCATGGAGTCGTTGTGAAGCCACTCTATTATTTTAGATGTATGCTGGAACATAAACCTTCGGCCCAGTCTGAGGTTCTGAGCACTCTGGAGAAGGTTTTAATTCAGGATATCCCTGTACTTGGCTGCATTCATCTTTCCCTCGATTGCAACCAGTCATCCCCGCACAGCATGATTCACTGTTGGGACAGGTGATGAGCAGTGCCAGGTTTTCTCCACACATACTGCTTGGAAATAATCCAATTAAAATTCCATCTTGGTCTTATCAAACCAGAGAATCTTATTTCTCACCATCTTTGCATCCTTCAGATGTTATTTCATGTGTTATGCACTTCCATCGGGTCACTCTGCCATAAAAATAACCATGACTGGTGGGGGGCTGCAGTGATACTTGACTTTCTCCCAACTCCCACTACAACTCTGGAGCCCAGTCACAGTGAACTTTGGGTTCTTCTTTACCTCTCTCACAAAGGGTTCTGGTCGTCCCAAACGTCTTCCATTTAAGGATTATGCCACTGTGCTCTTAGGAACCTTTGGAACTTTGGCCAGATCTGTGCCTTGCTGCAATTGTCTCTCAGCTTTTTAAGCAGTTCCTTTGACCTCATGGTTGTCATTTGACAGGTGTGTGGATTTCAAGTGCAATCAGTATACTCAAACACAGCTCAAATAAAGGTGTAGAACCATCTCAAGTATGATCAGAAGAAACGGACAACACCAAAGTTAAATATATGAGTGTGACAGCAAAAGGTCTGAATACTTAGCATTATGTGATATTTCAGTTTTTCTTTAATAATAAAATCAGCAAAAATGTCAACAATTCTGTGTCAATATGGGCTGCTGTGTATAAATTATTGAAGAAAAAATTAACTTAAATGATTTTAGCAAATGGCTGCAATATAACAGAGTGAAACATTTTAGAGGGTCTGAATACTTTCTATACCCAATCATTCATACATTCATCTTTTTACCCACTTATTCCCTAATTCAGGGTCACGGGGGTCTGCTGGCGCCTATCCCAGCGCACATAGGGCAAGAGGCAGGGATACACCCAGGTCGCCAGTTCATCTCAGGGCGACACATAGACAAACAACCATTCACACACACATTCACTCCTATGGACTATTTAGAATCACCAAATGACCTAATCTGAATGGTTTTGGACTGTGGCAGAAAACCGGAGTAGCGGAGGAAACCCACACAAGCTATATATCAATATAACAGATATCTTAACCATAAAAGATTTTTTTATTGATTTTTTTTTTTTTATTAACACATAATACTTGATACAAAAAATTATATTGAAATAATATGATAGATAATGTGAAAATGTCTGTTGTTTGGGTGTATAGCAAAATCATACTTACATTCCTCAGGTTTCATGTCAGTGACTTTCTGCAGCCACATTTTCCATGTCTGGCAGTCACAAGGTTCATGTGCCTCTCCTTGGCACACCCTGTAAGTGAGACACAGAAATAATGACTGCATAATGACACGTAAAGCATGCTTGCAGGATATTTGTTTAAGTGAATATCATGATAAGTCCTGAATATCGGAACGATTAAAAGGCATCCATCATTACTTTATTTGCTTTACTTTCATTTATTCCAGATACACACAATAAGGTTTAGGATTAGAGAAACTTGAGAATGTATATGAGCAAGACAGCATATCTATAAAAATCTCTTTTTATTAGAACAATGAGCAAAAGTCCAAATGGTGAATGGAGGAATGAAGTAAAGAGTGTAATGAGGCCTGGCACAATCAGTACTAGACTATGTGCATGTGTGCAGTTTGAACAGAAGGGACAAAAATGCAGGGAAGAAACACTCAGAGGTCAAATATACATCAACAAATTAAAAACATTTGTCCTATTGAAAACTGTTGTTTTATAAGTGTTAAATCCAATGGATTTCATTTCAAAAAAACAACAACATTTTAACACAGCTTTTAAATACAGAGCCTACCAGTGTCGTCATTTTAGCATGGTTAGCATTAATGTAAAAATCAACACTGACCAGCAAAAGAGGTGGCCTTTGCCGCAGTCCACAGCCGGGGCTGGGAGCAGAGGAAAGCTGAGCGGGTCAGAGGCACTGGCACCAGGCCCTTGCCTTGCCAAGCGCACCGCTCTTTCACAACCTGCCCGTGGGCACCAACGGATGGCAGGGTTGTTTTCGACAAAGGCCTGGCAGAGAATAGCAAAGAGAGAGCGCGACAAAAAGAGATGCACCCAGTAAACCAAAACCTTAGTTTACACATTGTTTTGTTTTCTTGCATAATCATTTAGATTTTGTAACACATTTCTTTGTGTTACTTTGTAACAAAGTAGTAAACTAGGTACATGTTTTTACTAGGACTCAAGACAACCTCTACCATGACCTGCATTTCAACAGAACTAAAGCAACCCAGTTGTTATGGTAACATAATGAATAGTTATTGGGCACATCATTTCAAAGTATGTTTCGATTGCAGGCACGTTTGCTGGTTAAAGCTAAGGTCACGTTACAGACATTTCCTCAGGAAAATGTAAATGAAGGGTCACTAAGAGGTCACAAATTAACAGCTAATGATTAAATTAAGAGGGCACCATGTTGACTTAGTAGTTTGCACTGTTGCCTCACAGCAGGATCGTTCCTTTTTCTGTCGAGTTTACATGTTCACCCTGTGATTGTGTGAGTTTACTCCATGTACTCCAGTTTCCCTCCAAAAACATGTACGTTAGGTTGACTGATGATGATTCTACATTGTCTAAAGGAGTGTGAGTATGTGCGGTTGGTTGTTTGTCTGTATGTGGCTCTCTGATGTACTGGTGACCTCTCCAGGGTGTAATGCTGCCTTTCAGCCAATGACAGCTGGGATAGACTTACAAGATAGCAGATTACGATGACCACAATTATTAATAAATAGGTATAAGCAATGGATGGATTAAGAAGCTGAGTCACTGACGGTGGAGAACAGAAAAAAGGAACTTTTACAAATTTAGAGCCATAAAACCAAACTTTCTTTATAAACTAAAAGTACTGTAATGTGGCATAGTCCATATAGTATAATACCTTAATGTCAAACTGCAGGTACCGCTTGTCCATCTCTTTGGACACCACACTTTCTATAACCTCCACAGGAACCAGCTGGAAGCAGTCATATGCTGGACAAAAGATGTTATGAGCCTCTCCCTCCTGGATCTTCATATTTAAAAAGCTGCCAGAAACAGACACTTCACTAAGCAAAGGAGTACATTTTATTGGACTTGTTGGTCTAAGGCAGGGGTCGGGAGCCATGAAAGCAAAATATTTGGAAATGTATTTCAGTGAGAGCAATATAATAGATTTTAGACTGATTCAAAAGGGGGCGTTTACCTGTTTACCCAGGAACAGCCAACGTAGGCTATTATCATCCAATTAAAATAACGGACATGTAATGGATTAACGGAGATCGGATCCATGTTCTTGGTAACACGTATTTATTGACTCCCAGACGGAGTACAAAATGAAACCAAAACACAGGGAAACTTAAACTGAACTTAAACGAAATCAAAACCCCGAGTTACTCAGGAGCGAAGAGGCCAAACCCAGGGTTACTCAGGAGCGAAGGGGCAAAACACAGGGTTACTCAGAAGCAAAGGGACAAATGGCAAGTAAGAACAAACATTATCAACAGCACTTTGTGATCGTTAATTATCCGCACACCGGCGCGTCGTCTTAAATAATGCGCCATCGCCCTATCAACCAAATCCAGGACGACAACACTAAACAAGGGGGAGGGGCTATGTCTGATTCCTCACAGGACAATTGCTCCTGCAGCTAACTGCAGCACTGAACAGGACATGAACAGTGTAAAATCGATGGATGGATTAAAACAAGTGATATTTTGTTTTATCAGAAAAGCCGAAATCTGCGAGCCAGATGCAATCATCAAAAGAGCCACACCTGGCTCGAGAGCCATAGGTTAAGTTAGGTTAACCAAGGGCAAGTTAAAAATAGCCGAGTTGAAACAAGGTAGCATATGGCATGGCTCTTGCATCTAATCAGTTTTTAAAAGACCAATTTATTTTTAGAAGCGACAACGAGGAACACTGGGGAACAACTCTCACCTTTCCCAGCACGATCTGCAGAACTCATGCCCACATGGGATATCAACAGGCTCTTCGAACAAGGAGGCAGAACACATGCATATACCACACTGAGAAAACAAAACAACAAGTATAAAACCAAAAGTCAGAGTGTTTCAGGAAACTGCAAGCTAACACTTTTTGTTACATATAATAACCAATGTAACAGTCAGAGGGAAAACTTGCACAGCAGAAAAGTGAAATCAGATCTTATTCACCTTATTGTGCATGTGTGATTAAAATGTAGGCACAGTAATGCTAATGTACAAACAAGAAGTTGTTGTATGTACAATAGCTTAAAATTGGTTGTAAAGCATTTTTATGAAATGATTTTAAACATGTCACTGTCTGGCCAAAAAACAGGACATACACTAATATTTTGTTAGACCGATTTTAGCTTTGATTAGAGGCATGCATTTGCTGGGAGGGGGAAAGAAAGTCAGTAGGAGTAAGACAGAGTACATGTGTGTGAATGAGAGGGAAGGCAGTGGAGTGGTGAGGTTGCAGGGAGGAGAGGTGGTTAAGTACCTGGGGTTAACAGTGCAAAGTAATGGAGAGTGTTAGAGAAGTGAAGAAAAGAGTGCAGGCAGGGTGGCGTGGGTGGAGAAGAGTCGCAGGGGTGATTTGTGATCGACTAATCTCTGCAAGAGTGAAAGGGAAAGTTTATAGGACTGTAGCGAGACCTACAATGTTGTACGGTTTAGAGAAAGTGGCGTTGTCAAAAAAACAGGAAGCGGACCATTTGAAAATGTTAAGATTATCTTTAATGTGTGATGAGGCTGGACAGGATTAAAAATGAGCATGTAGGTTGTTTTTTGGAGGGAAGGTGAGGGAGGCTAGGTTGAGATTGTTTGGACATCTGCAGTATATTGGTAGAAGAATGCTGTGGATGGAGATGCTGAGCAGGAGGAAAAGAGGAAGATCAAGGAGGAGGTTTATGGCTGGGGAGAGAGAAAATGTTGGGGTGAAAGATGTAGCGGATATAGATGTAGAAAACAGGGTAGTGTGGAGAAGAGTGATTTGCTTTGGCGACCCCTAACAGGAGCAGCTGAAAGTAGAAGATTCACTGTGGCATTGTTTCGATAAGCTACTGTAACGTCACAAGATTTATTTCCATCCAGTGTCGCATTAATTTTTCACCAAGAACTTGCTTTGATGATTGTAGAGTCCGACTGCTGCACAAAGCCTTCTCTGGGACTTCCCAAAGAGTCTCTATCTGGAATCTGCCATTCAATATGTGAAAATGAGGTCTTATGTTCCCCTGAACCAATCGCCACTGAGCCCGATGAATCCTGGAATTGTCATCTTGGAATATGCCCATACCATCAGGAAAGAAAAAAATTCATTGATAGAATAATCTGGTCATTCAGTATACCTGAATATACTGAATGACCAGATTATTCTATCAATGATTTTTTTCAACTGACCTTATTCTTTGAGCACATACTGTTGCTAAACCTTTATCTGACCAACTGCAGCAACTCGTACCATTTGCTTAGTTAAACTTTTTTTTTGGCCAGACAGTCTTAATTAGTTAGGTTTAAGTTTTAAGTTCATTTTATTTCTTCTCTAAAAATGTTCAATGCATGTTGTAATCATGCTTGGTGTTTAACTGTAATAAAATTTGGGGATTGAACACAGAGCAAAACAGTTTAACTCTTTTCTTCGTAAACGAGATCTGGAAATTACATGTTTTTGCTGCTTTTTAAGTAATTGAAATTTGCTGCCATACTGGTCACATTTCATGTGCTGCATTACAACAATACATAACATTTCAAATTCATGCAGAATACACAGGATTTGGCTTAATATGCATTAAAAGTTGGGGGTGAAAGATTGCAAAGTGGTAGCGCAATAGTTGAGGTGTGGGAGTGCCAATTAAAAGACCATGGTTGATTTCAAGCACCACTATGCTGAGCAAAGCTCTGAACATCAATTTGTATAAAAAGAGATAAATTTAAGTTGCTCTGGACGAAAAGTCTGCCAAATGTGGTAAATGTAAAGTAGGGTCCACAATGCTGCAAATTCCTGGACAGACAGTGCATTTGTAATGTTAAGCATCATATCTTCCATTCATTCAGCCATAACAAAGATTATTTATTCTTAAAATGCCCCCTTACTATACAGTCTACAAGTGGCAACTGTACCAATGTTGCTGTTTGATTACAGAATTAGTATTGGCACATGTTGAGACACCGCGCTTAACTTTTTAAAAGTTAGATATAACTAACAAATACAATACATACTATAAAAGTAAAAACTGTGACCTGAATATTAGCATACTTAAACACACCAATACAGCAACTAATGTAGACTTGTAAAACTTTTATAAACAAGAGAGTCTTTCTGGATACTCACCAGGGAACGGTCATCATCAGCAGGAGAAAGACTGATTTCGTCAGGTGATGTGATAGAGGAGCGAGTGGTGCGTGGTGTTCGGGGAGATGGTAGTGTATCCCAGGCATTATAGCCTTTGGGTGGAGGAGTGGGCATCTGAACTCCAGAGCGCTGGCAGCAGTCCTCAGCATTGGACATCCATGCTTCTAAAAGCTTTTCTCTGTCCCAGTCTGTGTAGTGGAAGTAGAAGTGTACAATATTACATTGTGTAAAAATATTGATACAGCTCACTAACGCAATTTTGCAATGGCTTTTTAGATATAGATTGTTATATTATAAGGCAGAATTTAACAATTTTTTTTAATTTTTAAAGTTAATTTCTATTTTATCTGTCAGTTAATTTAGACATGACATGACAAAGCATAAGATGAAACAATTGCCAATTAACTGCAGCCCTAATAATACATTTATTATATTCTATTGTAGCTTCACCAAATAGCATAAATCCAAATCCACACTGCATAAGTCTAGAGATGAAACTTAACTGTTTTATATTCTGAACAGCACTGCAGTGTAGGAATTTAGTCAAAACTTCATATAAGAACTGATTTAAAGTGAGGCCTCCTGCACTGCTTTCTCATAGGGAATCCTCACTGCTAACAAAAGGAACATTCAAAAACATCTCACCCAAATAAAGTTTGCAAGGGTCAAGTTTTAAATGAGTACTTAAATATACTTCGGCCTAACTAAACAGCAAAAACAGAATTAAGACATTAATTGTCTTATATTACAATAGAATAAAGAAAGGTCTTTCTGTGTGGAGTTTGCATGTTCTCCCCGCACTTGCGTGGGTTTCCCCCAGATACTCCGGTTTCCTCCCACTGTCCAAAAACATGTACATTAGGCGGATTGGTGAGTCAAAATTGGGCATGAATACCCAGCCATTAGGGAGTAGCCTTAGTGGCGGTCCCAAGCCCGGATAAATGGGAGGGTTGCGTTAGGAAGGGCATCCAGCGTAAAACCCCACCAAGTCAAATGTGCGGATCATGGATCCGCTGTGGCAACCCCTAACGGGAGCAGCCGAAGGACAGACAAAAAAAAAAAAAAAAATGAAAGAAAAGAAAAGGTTATGGAGTACTATACTAGCAATTAAATCATTACTAATATAGTAAAATTACTTGTATATAAAAGTCAATACTTTACAAGAACATTGAGAAGTCAGTACTTAACAAATTAAATCAATTAAGGAAAGCAGTTTTGCTTTAGTGTCAATAATACCAATAATAAAAATAGTAAATTTTCAATTTGTCACCAGTTTCTCACTACAAGGTAACTTTTGGTACATAAGCTTTCCCAAGCCAACGTTTATTTAAAAAATGACAATTACAATAAATTAGAAAACAGAATGAATCACTATTTTCCAGTCCTGTATTCAAAACATCAACAGGAAGTACAGCAACTGACACATTTTGTCAAAAAAAAAAAATAGTAGACAACAAAGACAGAAAATAATCTCTTGAATGGTGGATAGTTGAGTAGTTATGAAAAAATATATGTATTGTAATAAGTATTTGATCACCCTGTGATTTTGCAAGTTCTCCTACTTAGAAATCATGGAGGAGTCTAGAATTCTCAGCATAGGTGCATTTCCACTGTGAGAGACAGAATGAAAATCCGGAAATCATTGTATGATTTTTTTAAACAATTTATTTGTGAATTACTGTGTCAAATAAGTATTGGATCACTTGAGTCCAAAAAAATATTTGGATATTTGGTACAGAAGCCTTTGTTAACAATTACAAAAGGTCAAACAGTTCTTGTCGTTCTTCACCAGGTTTGCACACACTGAATACTTCTCCAGATATGTAAGGTTTCGAGACTGTCGCTGAGCAACACGAAATGTCCGCTCCTTTCAAAGACTTTGGTATATTGGATTTAGCTCTGGAGACTGGCTAGGCCACTCCAGAACCTTTATATGCTTCTCACTCCTTGGTTTTCTTGGCTGTGTGCTTTGGGTAATTGTCATGTTGGAAAACCCAGCCATGACCCAACTTTAATGCTCTGACTGAGGAAAAGGAGGTTTTTGTCCAATATCTCACAATACATGGCCCCATTCATCCTCTCCTTAATACAAAGCAGTCGTCCTGTCTCCTGTACAGAAAACCACCCTAGAGCATGATGCTACCAGCCCCATGCTTCACTGTAGTTCTTTGGTCTCATCTTACCACAGGAATATCTCACATGACTCCTTTGGATCATCCGGATGGTCCCTGGCAAACTTCAGACAGTCCTTGACATACGCTGACTTAAGCAGGGGAACCTTCCGTGCGATTTTAAACCATGACGTTGTAATGTATTACTGATAGTAGCCTTGGAACGATGGTCCCAGCTTTCTTCACGGCATTGAACAGCTCCTCCTGTGTAGTTCTGGGCTGAGTCTTTATCATTCTTAGCATCATTGATATCCCAACGAGGAGTGATCTTCTGTGGGGCTGCAGTCTGTGGGACATTGGTAGTCAGCCTCTTCCATTTCCTGACAATTACTCCAATAGTTTTCACCAAGCTGCTTGCAATTGCGTCGTAGCCCTTTCCCGCTTTGTGAAGGTCCACAATTTTGTCTCTTTTATCTTTTGACAGCTCTTTGGTTTTGCCCATGTTGTTACATAGACTTTTAACTGATTGTGGGGTGCACAGTTGGCTTGATGACAACTAACAACCTCAAACAGGTGCTACTAATTTAGAATCATGAGCAGAGTGTAGATGGACTATTTAAAGCAAAATAAGAGGTCGTTGGGGGTCAGAAATCTGTCTGATAAGCAAGTGATCAAATACTTATTTGACACATTCATCTTCTTCCCCGCTTAACAGTCACACTACAAACTCCACTATGGCCAAGACCAGAGAGCTGTTAAAGGGCATCAGACACAAAATTGTAGAACTGCACCAGGCTTGGAAGACTGAATCTGCAATAGGTAAATCTTGCACAATTGGTGACTGGCTAAATACTTTGCCTCCGGAGCCCAGAGTTCTGAGCCGTTTTTTGCCATTGGTCACAAAAGCCAAACTAAAATATTTTAAATAATTATTTTATAAAATTTAAAACAGAATTTTAAGGCATTTTGTAGCACATAAAATCAGTTCAAGATCAATACGCATAACCGAGTTAATAAATAAGGTGCACTGGATTATAAGGCTTTAGGATTTTAAGTGCGCCTCATAGTCTTTAAAATACAATATTTCAGTTTTTAATTATAAGTTACATTATACAGATAACACTGTTAACCAGTAGCGGATCCTTAACAAAATGCTGTTCATGTTTAACCCGTAACCCGTGCCAGCAAAATTCAAAGAGGACAGACTTGTATTAATAGCAAGCATAGAGAAGAACTTCTCCCCATGGGCACAACTCATCTAGGACAAGGCCTTTTAAATGGCCCAAACACATAATTGAAGATACTTTTAAAAAAAAGCACTGATTCCACAAATAAAATTTAAGACATCTTAAAAATAAATTCAAGAGCTGAACAAGTTCATTCATTCATCTTTTTACCCGCTTAACCGGTCACGGGGGTCTGCTGCGCCTATCCCAGCACACATAGGGCGATAGGCAGAGGGTACACCCTGGACGGGTTGCCAGTCCATCTCAGGGAAACACATGGACAAACAACCATTCAGACACGCATTCACTCCTATGGACAATTTACAATCACCAATCCACCTAATCTGCATGTTTTTGGACTGTGGGAGGAGCACCCGGAGGAAACCCACGCAAGCGCGGGGAGAACATGCAAACTCCGCACAGAAAGATCCCGGCCGGGATTCGAACCTTCTTGTTGTGAGGCGACTGTGCTATCCACTACGCCACCGCGCCGCCTAGCTGAACAAGTATTATACACAATTCACATCGTCAAATACATTCACTTTTTAGGGGATATCAAAGTAGGAACTGAATTATATTTTATTAAAGTTATTATCATTTGTTAAAGAGCTGGTTTAAATAGTTTAACGGCTTCACTGTCCAAGTAAAGAAGATCCTAAAAGATTATGGTAGTGTGACTACATCATGTGTACCATGTGCTCTGAGGAGAGCCTCTGCAGTGAAGAGAGGAGCTTGCAGCATGTCTGCTGTCTCCACTATCAACATGTCTTTCAGCCTCCTTAGGTCCTGTACACGCAGACCCTCGTAAAACTACATAATTAAAAAGAGGGAGAGAGAGACACAGAGAGAGAGAGAGAAAGAAAGAAAGCGATAGTAATCATTTAGTTTAGTATTCAATATAAATCAATGTTTATGGCTCCAACAAGCTACATCTGGCCATTTCATAAGGTTCGTTTATTTTGCCCACCTCTCTGTGGTCCAGGGCAGCGTACTCAGCCTCAATGTCCTCAGCATTTGGGTCTGTTGAGAAGACCATCTGAGACTCCAAACTTAGTGCTAACTCCTTATGATGCTGCTTCTCTGCACAATCGCATGGCGTTTCTTTATTTTCATTCTCAGCAAATAGGTCTGCCTCGCGCTTTACAAGCAACTGTGAGGGGAAAAAAGAAAACATACAAAAAACGATTATTATTGATACATATATAAGTGAAAATCTTGAAGTATGAAAAACTAACCCACTTCCACACATGTTTTCATCCCTGAAGCAGCAGCATAGTGCAGTGGCGTGTTTTTTTTGTTGTCGCTGGCATTGACGTCGGCGCTTTCGTACTCGCCAAGGTCCAGCTTGGCACCGGTCCACTTGAGGATCATCTGGAGGCATTCAGCACGCCGGCGCTCATCCTCGTATGGGCGTACCAGGCGTGGCTGCAAAGTCCCTTCTGCCAGCAGGATGTGTGGTCCCATGCACAGCACGTGCAATGCTGTCTCATTGTGCACATTGCGTTTGTTAGGGTTGCCATCCTTGCTGAAGAGGAAGGACCTGAGAAAATGTAGAGAGAAAAGAGTCAGGCTAAATGTTTGGGTTTTTTTTAAATAACCAATTTAGTAAGGTCATTTATTTCACTAATAAGAACATCTTAACTTATTATATACTATATATCTGTATAATGTCTGAATTGAATCAAGGTTCTACTGTATACAGAAATAACATAATAGTATGTAGTACACATACAGTTAAATTTTTCACTCTTATATTGCAGTAATTTGTTACAATCATTTAAGTAATTTTTTTCCTCATTAATGTACATACAGCCCCTGTATTGACAGAAAAACAGAGTTGACATTTTTGCTGATTAATTAAACATGGTGCTAAGTATTCAGACCCTTTGCTGTCACACACGTATATTTAACTCAGGTGCTGTTCATTTCTTGTGATCTTGAGATGGTTCTACACCTTCATTTGAGTCCAGCTGTGTACACTGACTGCACTTAAAATCCACACATCTGTCAAATGAGGAGCTCAGAGACAGAATTGCGGCAAGGCACAGTTCTGGCCAAAGTTCCAAAGGTTCCCAAGAGCACAGTGGCATAATCCTTAAATGGAAGACATTTGGGATAACCAAAACTCTTCCAAGATCTGGCAGTCCAGCCAAACTGTGCTATCAAGGGAGAAGAGCCTTGGTGAGAGAGGAAAAAAGAACCAACCGATCAGTAGTAGAAAGTCTCACTGCAGCCCTCCACCAGTCGGGGCTTTATGGAAGAGTGACCTGACTGAAGCCTGTCCTCAGTTCAAGACACATGAAAGCCCCCATGGAATTTGTTAATATGGTAAGAAATAAGATTGTCTGGTTTGATGAGACCAAGATAGAAGATTTTGACCGGTATGCATGGAGAAAACCAGGTACTGTTCATCGCCTGTCCAATATAGTCAACAGTGAGGCATAATGGTGGCAACATCATGCTGTGCAGGTGTTTTTCAGCTGCAGGGACAGGACGACTGGTTGCAAACGAGGAAAAGAAGAGTGTAGCAAAGTATCCATATCTTGGACAAAAATCTTCTCCAGAATGCTCAGGACCTCAGACTGCGCCGAAGGTTTATGTTCCAATAAGACAATGACGTGTTTGCTGAGAGGCTTCAATAAACGCTGAACCACTGTAGATGAAACCGATGTCACAATGTTACTGCACGCCACCG
>JAOTRA010000035.1:13618626-13636318 GCA_026260255.1 Pseudolaguvia tuberculata | reverse complement strand
CAAGGTTACAAAAAATGTCTGCTGCACTTAAGGTTCCTAAGAGCACAGCAGACATTTTTTGTAACCTTGACCAGATCTGTGCCTTGCCACGATTATGTCTGAGCTTTTTGGGCAGTTCCTTTGACCTCATGATTCTCATTTAACAGGTGTGTGGCCTTTGAGTCGACTCAATATAATCAAACACAGCTGGACTCAAATGAAGGTGTAGAAATGAACAGCACCTGAGTAAAATATAGGAGTGTCACACCAAAAGGTCTGAATACTTAGGACCCTACTTTCTGTACCCACTGTACATGTATGTGTGCATTGGCCAGGTATCTAAAATCTGGAATCAACCAAACAAACCTATTTCTAGATTTTGCTAAACTCAACAGCATGTAGGGATGAAATTGTGGACTGTTACAACGTTCGTAATAACTAGACCAAAAACAAACCCCAAACAAGCACCACAGAGGTTATGGTAAGTGCAATTTTCACTAATTTGCACACCTCTGCATAAACAAATCAACTTTAACGATTCAACTATTTAAAGACTATCTGTATCGACAGGGGTTTCAATTTATTTATTTATTTTATAAAATTGAGCAGTTCCTTACTCACAGGTTTATCAGTGGCAGTTTGCTTTTACTGGAAAAAGATCTTACAATCTATTGATCAGCAGTCCAACACCTTCACCAGTGAGTGAACACCCCTTTCATAATCCACACCATATAAATATTTAGGACAAGACAAATAATTGAATGAAAGCTGAACAAATGGTTTTCATACGTTATCAGTAAAATGCCATACTTTACAAGTAAAATGTCTTGTGTTGCAAGTTTCGTATTTGTTTTTGAGGGCTGCAATCAAATCATTTTCACCTACCCAGATAGAAAGGGAGCAAGGCAAGGAACATTGAAGGTGGATTTAAATTGTTTTATCATGGTGTAGATGGAAAGAGAAATTGTATAGGTGTAATCCTGAAGAAAGAGTACATTGAGCGTAAGGCTGGAAGTTATGGGCATGATGATAAATATCATAAGTGCTTATGCTCCACAAGAGATTGAGGAAAAGGAAAGATTCTGGAGTGAGTTAGATGGAGTGATGGAGAGTGTAGCAAGGCATGAAAGATTTAAAGACAAACGGTCATGTTGGTGAGGGAACATAGTGATGAGGTTGTGATGGGTAGGTATGGCCTTAAGGAAAGGAATGTGAAAGGGCAGTAGGTGGTAGATTTTGCTAAAATGGTGGAGATGGCAGTGGTTAAAATATTTTAAAAAGGAAGAGCATAGGGTAATGTATAAGAGTGGAAGTTTCACATATGTGGACTATATTTTGTGCATCGTATGGTGATCTGTAGGATGACTTTGGAGGTTAGGAAGAAGAGGAAGAGAGAGGAGACGGAAAAGATAAGATAGTGGAAGCTCAAGGAAGAAGACTGCAGAGTGAGAATCAGGGACGTGGTCAGACAGGCGCTCAGTGGTGGTGAAGAGTTGTTGAATGATTGGGCAATGACTAAAGAAATGGAAAGGGAGAAAAAGAAAGGGAGACATTTAGGAAGGTACATCTGGAAAGGGAAAGGAAGACAAAGAGATGTGGTGGTGGAATGAGGAAGTGCAGGAAAGTATAAGGAGAAAGAGGTTGGTGAAACAGAATTGGGATCAGCAGAGAGATGAGAAAAGTAGGCAGGAGTATAAGGAGATGGAAGCAGGTGAAGAGGGAGGTGGCAAAAGCTAAGGAAAGGGCGTTTGAGGAGCTGTATGAGAAGTCACTAAGGAGGGAGAAAAGAATTTGTACCGGTTGGCCAGTCAGAGAGACAGAGCTGTGCAGGATGTACTGCAAGTTAAAGCGATAAAGAATACAGATGGAAATGTGTTGGCTAGTGAGTAAAAGTGTGTTGTCAAGATGAAGATAGTATTTTGAGCAGCTGATAAATAAGGAAAATGACAGAGAGAAGGTTGGATGATGTGGAGATGGTAGAACAGGAAGTGAATCGGATTAGTAAGGCGTAAGTGAGAGAAGCTATTAAGAGGATGAAGAGTGGAAAGGCAGATTGCATTACAGTAGAAGCGTGGATCTTCTGACTAAATTGTTTAACAGGATTTTGGAAGGTGAGAGGATGCCTGAGGAATGGAGAAGTGTTCTGGTACCGATTTTTAAGAATAAGGGAGATGTGCAGGCATGCAGTAACTACATGGGAATAAAATTGATGAGTCACACCATGAAGTTATGGCAAAGAGTACTGGAAGCTAGGCTGAGGGAAGACAGTATGCAACAGTATGGTTTCATGCCAATGAAGAATACTACAGATGCAATCTTTGCTTTGAGGATGTTGATAGAGAAGGTCAGAAAGAGTTGCATTGTGTGTCTGTGGATCTGTTGACAGCGTATGACAGAGTTCCGAGAGAGGAGTTGTGGTATTGTATGATGGACAGGTTGACAGATGAAGTCAGACAGGAGTCTCCATGGACGATGATGTTTAAGATGATACTGTGATTTGTAGTGAGAGTAAGGAGCAGGTTGAGAAGAATCTAGAGAAGGTGAATGAGATCAGGTAGGAGTAAGACAGCAGGTGTGTAAATGAGTGGGAAGGCAATGGATTGGTGAAGTTGCAGGAAGAAGAGTGTAGGTGTTTAAGTTAAGGGTCAACAATGTGTTAGAGAAGTGAAGAAAAGACTGCAGGCAGGGTGGAGTGGGAATAGAGAAGAGTGGCAGGAGTGATTTGTGATAGGCGAGTTTCTGTGAGAGTGAAAGGGAAAGTTTATAGGACTGTAGTTAGACCAACAATGTTTTACAGTTTAGAGACAGTGGCGTTGTCAAAAAGACAGGAGGCGGAGCTAGAGGTGCCAGTGTTGAAGATGTTGAGATTTTTAAAGCGAGTGACAAGAAATGAGTGATTAGAAATGATTTTTTTAAAAGGGACAGCGCACGTAGGATGTTTTGGAGACAAGGTGAGGCTTGGTTGAGATGGTCATGTGCAGAGGAGGGACATGCTGTATATTGGTAGAAGACTGAGGATGGATGTGCCAGTAAGGAGGAAAAGAGGAATACCTAGGAGGAGGTTTATGGATGGGGTGATAGAAGACATGTAGGTAGTTGGGGTGAAAGAGGCAGATGTAGAGGACAGGATAGTGTGGAGAAGAGCGATCCAATGTGGCGACACACACAGGAGAAGCCGAAAAGAAAAGACAAAGAAGAATCTAATTATTTTCACCAAAACAGTTACACAATATTTAAAAAGATATGTACACAGTGTCTTCAGATAAATTAATTCATCTTTTAACCTGCTTATTCTCCAATTCAGTGTTTCGGGGTCTGCTGGAAACAATCCCACCGCACATAGGGCAAAAAGGCATGAGTACACTCTGGAAACTTCGCCAGTGCATTGCATTGCATTGCATTGCAGGCCCACACATAGATAAACACCCCCCCATGGGCAATTTTGAATCAAAACAATGTTTTCGGACTGTAAAAGGAAACCAAAGTACCTGGAAAAAATACATGCAAGTGCAGGGAGATAAACAAAAAATTTTTTAAATGCCTGTATTGACGTTAGGGTGGAAAAATGGTTTAAAATTACACAGCTCAAACTTTTATTTACATTTTGGCACACTGACAAGAGCAGCAAGATCAGTTTTGGCAAGTAAATATCTGCAGGAAGTTTCATCGTTTCCAGAACCATGTAAACTTTAAATATTACAGGACTCCAGGCGTCTCCTCAGGGACAAAGTACAATTCTCCTACATATAAACTACATTCCCTAAAACTTTGTTAGTATTGCACTTCAAAAATGAACAAAACCACACAAGTGATACAAGTGATACAAGTGTTTGTTAATAAGTAAACCCTATGCATGGAAATAAAGTTCAAAACCTGAACTCAAACACCAAACAAATAATTGCAGAGGAAATGAAAACATATCCAAAGGTATGTGAAGGCTATGAACTTGAATTATTTCCACAATGACACTGACACACAGAACTGTGCAATTCTTCCGAAGAGAGGTTTTCATTGCTTCCTAGATTCTCCACTTTATGTAACTCCAACATCTAGTAGAATTATTCAAATGACCTAGATAAAAGACATACAAACACCAACTACTGTTAGGAGCTCATTTGGAACAGACAAGAAAAACAAAATCATGAATAAATATCAGTAGCACAAAAATATACTGCTAAAAATAAAGGGAACACAAACAACACATTCTAGATCTGAATTAATGAAATATTCTTAATAAATACTTTGTTCTTTACATAGTTTAATGTACAGTGGGTATGGAAAATATTCAGACCCCATTACATTTTTCAATCTTTAGACACTGATATTGCAGCCATTTGCTAAAATAATTCTTATTTTATTTTATTGCAAAAATTTGCTAAAATCATTTATTAAAGAAAACTTGAAATATCACAACATTTACATTTACAGCATTTGGCAGACACTTATCAAGAGCGACTTACATTTGATCTCTTTTGTACTGAGCAATTATGGGTTAAGAACCCCAGTCTTTCTGGTATTAGTCCAATACCTTATATGCAAAGCCACCCTTTCCCCACATTCATCTTTCCCTTGATTGCAACCAGTTGTCCTGTCACTGCAGCTGAAAAACACCCCCACAGCATGTTGTTGCCACCACCATGCTTCCCCGTTTCACCTGTAATGGACAGGTGATGAGCAGTGTGCCAGGTTTTCTCCACCCATACCACAAAAACTTTTATCTTGGTCTCATCAGACCAAAGAATCTTATTTCTCACCATCTTGGAGTCCTTCATGCGGGCTTTCATGTGTCTTGCACTGAGGAGAGGCTTCTGTTGGGCCACTCTGCCATAAAGCCCAGACTGATGGATAAATTGTTAACTTTCTGCAACTTTCTCTCATTTCCCGACTGCATCTCTAGAGCTCAGCCACAGTGATCTTTGGGTTCTTCTCCTTACCTCGCTCACCAAGCATCTTCTCCATCAATAGCTCAGTTTGGCCAGACGGCCAGCTTTAGGAAAGGTTCTAGTCATCCCAAGTGTCTTCCACATAAGGATTATGAAGGCCACTGTACTCTTAGGAACCTTAAGTGCAGCAGAAAATTTTTTGCAACCTTGGCCAGATCTGTGCTTTGCCACAAATCTTTGATTTGCTGAGTTGCTCTTACATGCACTGTGAGCTGTAAGGTCTTATATAGACAGGTGTGTGACTTTCCTAATCAAGTCCAATCAGTATACTCAAACACAGCTGGGCTCAAACGAAGGTGTAGAACCATCTCAAGGATGATTAGAAGAAATGGACAGCACAATATATGATTGTCACTTTGGAACTTTGGATATCAATTTTTCATTTTGTATAAATCAGCAAAAATGTCAACAATTCTGTGTTTTTCTGTCAATATAGGGTGCTATGTGTACATTATGAGGAAAAAATGAACTTAAATGGTGTGAAAAAAAGGGGTCTGAATACTTTCCATACCCACTGTGTATTGCCAAACGTTTGTGGTCACCTGACCATAATATTCATATGTGGTTCTTCGTCAAACTGTTGCAATAAATATGTAAGCCCACAAAATTATGTACTGTATGTTGTAGCATTACATTAGTCCTTTATCATACTAAGAGACTCCAAAATTGTTCGATCATGACAAACCCGAGCACAAAAATTAGCCACTAGCATCAGCTGTCAAATGCATGTAACAGTCACTAAGTAATTAGGAGTAAAATTAGGTACAATTTTACACAAAGGTACCCAATTTTATAAACAAAATGATTGACACCATGTCATTACAGACTAAGCTTATCTGTTTCTAATTATTTTCCTTTGGAACTAATATTCAAACATTGAAGAGGTTGAGTAATAGCTAGAGGTTTAAACAATATTTGAATAAAAATGCTATTATTTATAAATGTTACCTAGGTTACATTTGAAATTTATACATTTCATGTATTGATTTATTAAACGTTTACCTTATTTTATATGGTTTTGCTATGTTGTTTTTCTTGATCTACAATTGGAAAAAAGCACAAAAAGCACTTGCTTTAGAATTTAGAATATTAATTTAAAGCCCAAAATTAAAAAGAAATGTTACATACAAATTTGACAGTAAATCTGTGCCTTCCATATGAGAGCATGTGTGTTGCACAGAGGGTAAAAGTGCTGATTTAAAGCGCATTTTACTTACGTGTTCCTCTTAGCAAAGATCTTACCAAGAATAGTGTGTGACAGGTTCCCTCTGTGAATATGCAAAAACAGCTAATGAAATTTAAAGTCCATATAGAAAGAAACCCATTAATACAATTACTAATACAAATTAGTATTACAAAAAAAATACAATTACTAATAATCAAATCAATACAGCAATCCAAGGCGGAGCGTTGGCGTAGTGTATAGTACGGTCGCCTCAAAACAAGAAGGTCCCGGGTTTGAATCCCGGGCCGGGGATCTTTTTGTGTGGTTTTGCATGTGCTTGCGTGTCCGATGACTCCGGTTTCCTCTCACAGTCCAAAACATGCAGATTTGTGATTCTGAATTGTCCATAGGAGTGAATGTGTTTGAATGGTTGTTTGTCTATGTGTTGCCCTGAGATGGACAGGCGACCCATCCAGGGTGTACCCCCGCCTCTCGTCCCATGTGTGCTGGGATAGGCGCAGCAGACCACCAAGACCCCGAATTCGGGAATAGTCGGGTAAGAGGATGAATGAATGAATTACAGCAATCCATCCAGCCATCGGTTTACCTACCTAAATCTATCCATCTAATTGTACAAACACTAATTATTCCACATTCATTATTCACCTACCCCCTTGTCCAGAACTACTGGATGATTTGGTAGAAAATCAGGTTTCTTCTTTGCCATAGGTGAATTTGCCAACTTGATTAAGAAGTCTCTGCTGTATGATATTTTCTCTATCAAGAACAAAAGAGACTTATTTTTTGGTTTTATTTGATAAAACCTGTAAATAGTACAATTTCACTATATATTTGCTAAATGTCTGTGGTAGTTCAGACACCTTTTAATTGGCCATAAGGCTGGATGACTGACATGTAAAGCAACTCGGTCCAGGATTTAAAAAATGTGTGAAAATGGAGAGTCAATACAAGCATATTATAAGCATTATATTATGTCTATTCTAAAAACCCAGTGTTTAACTCAGGGGTCACCAGACTTCCTGGAGGGCTGGTGTACTAGGCAGTTTAGGTCCAATTTGCATAAACACACCTGCCTGTAATTTACTAGCAAGGCCTTGATTAGTTAAGTGGGTTTGATTAGTGTTTGATCAAATCACAGTTTGTATGTTTGCCTGGCGATAAAACATCTCAATGACCTTCAACACACAGTGAAAGGTCTAAGTGTCTGGTGTCTTAGGGGAAAATTACTGATTAATACATGGATAAATACCTGAATAAATCCTACCTGGTTTAATAGGTGCTTTTTTTTGGCTTTGCCAATTGAGAATATCACAAAATGGATTTACTCTTGTCATGTTGATCTAAAAACAAACAGCAGGTTCACCAGTGATACCGGAAACAAATAAAATTAAATTAACACACTGTTACTGACATACTGACCAGCCTTACTGGTTTTTCTATTGTTTTCTCCACAGCTACAGCCTCTACTTTTGTCTGGACCACTTCATACACACAAAAAGAATAAATGTATACAAATGTGTTTACTGCAAATACATGATGGAAAAATAACTTGTCCCACATTAACTGGATCTTTAACTCTTTACCTTGATGAGTATTTAGTCTACGCAGTGGCCTTGCTGGCTCCAGATTACGCATCCTCCTTGTGACTTCCATAATTCTGAAAACATAAGTCAAAGAAGATTAATTGTCATTTCAATCAAATATGACAAAGCAGTATACAATAAAATCTCCGGGACCCCCGGGTGCTACATACAAGACAAAGTAAGTGCAGACACAGGACCAGTGCAGGACATAAAAGTGACAACAACACAAAGACATTAACTCGTAGAAAATTAACCAACAATAAAAGCGGAGATGAATTTCTGTGGTAAATATACTCCACTGACAATGAGCAGCAGTCAGACACCAGCACAGATTTCTTACACTGTTCCGTGTCCCATGTTGATGTTAGCTTAATGGCGTCCAGAATGCTGCCATGTCTTTGTAAAAAAAAAAACAAACTTGCGCACACCTTTTCCAGGGAGCAGACGTTAGCCAGTTTGTTTTAGCTCGGCACGGACTCCCGGCCTTCTTTCCACGTTTCTACTTCCTCACGCACCGCTTTCGATGACATTTCTCCCAGTCCTTGACATCAGGCAATGCAGTGAACTGACGGCCTGGTCCTCGCTGCAAGCCGAGGTGGCAGAATTCATTCACCAAAATTCATCATGCAGACTGGTTACTGCATGATTTTCCAGCCTTAAAAATGTCAGTCCACATGAATATACATGAACAACATGGTTTGGTATCCATATGCTGTGGTAGTCGCGCTTCTGTGAAGCCTGCCCACAAGGTTTGATGTGTGTATATGTGAATTACTGACCATTCTTCCAATCATTGTTATACATTAATTTCGGTTCAACCCAAATGAGGATGGGTTCCCTGTTGAGTCTGGTTCATCAGACAAACTCATCATTCATCTATTTATCATTCCTTCTGTAAAGAGGTAATAACTGTTATAAAAAGCGCTATACAATTGAATCAGGTTGAGGTGCAGGCCAGTAAAATTCCTTCAACACCCTACTCTGTCAGAGACCTTGCTTTGTGCACTGGTGCATTGGTAGAGGAAGTGGCCAGTTCCAAACTGTTCCCTCAAAGTTGGGCATGTAGAATTGTCCAAAACGTCTTGGTATGCTGAATCATTCAGACCTCCTAAAAAAATAACCCCACACCATAATATCCCCTCCATTCAACTTTACTCTTGGCACAATGCAGTCAGACAAGTACCACTCAATCATATCGCCAGATGGAGACGCGTGATTAGTCATTGCTCGAGAGTCCAGTGGAAGCATGCTTCACACCACTGCAGCCGATGCTTTGCATTGCACTTGGTGATGTACAGCTTGCTCTGCCATCGACCTATTCCATGCAGCTATCTGCGCACTGTTCTTAAGTTAATTTGAAGGCCACATGAAGTTTGGAGTTCTGTAGCGATTAACTTCAGAAAGTTGGCAACCTCCTTGCACTATGCGCCTCAGCATCCACTGACCCTGCTCGGTCAGTTTATGTGGCTGAGTTTCTGTCGTTCCCAAACACTTCTACGTTCTTATAATACAGCTAACAGTTGATTATTAGTTGAGCCTAACAGCTAACAGTTGAGCCTAGGTATTAGAGTTTATACACTTGTGCCAATGGGGGGCATGATTGAAATACTTGATTCCCATAATTTGGATGAATGAAAGAATACTTTTGCCAATTTAGTGTACATTTTAAATGTGTATTGTGCCAATATGAATTCTTTTAGAACTTATACAAGATGTTCCACTTCATGTATCTATGCATATCAATGTAAAGATATGGTTTTGTTTCATTTCAGTTTTTATTTCTATTTCATCTTCATAAACAATATAAATAAACACTATATAGCAATTCTTCAGATTTTTAAGTGGGGTTTGTAAATGACAACATACTGTGGCAATGTTAGCGTCACATTGAACCTACCCCTGCACCTAATTTATTCAAATTCATTTTATATTATATATAATTTTATTTCTAGCTTACTTGTTGTTCTTTGTGTCTTTTTATATTATCAGTCTATTAAATTTATCTTGAGAATCCTTCAAGTTTTGTGAACCAGACATTCGGTCATTATTTCCAGCTAAGGTTCAGAGTTTGGGGACCTAGAAAATTTAGAATATGTTTCTGTTTGGTGGTTTAGTTTTAAAGATGATGAAGATATTGTGCAGCACAGGATATCTGTATTTAAGCCAGACCATAAATACACTGTGTGCACAATTAGGCAAGTTGTATTTTTGAGGATAAATTTTGTTATTGTACTACAGTGCTCTTGGTCAAAACAAAATCTTAACACACCCTCAAAACCTGAACATGTAAGTAGTAAAAGTAAAGTTTTGGCTTTCTTAAGAGAATATCTACATGTGCACCAGTATTCTTCTTGGCGTCCTCAGTCTCAGGAGACTATGGAGTTCTGCGTCCGATTTGATTGCTCCGTGGCTTGACTGCAGTGTCTTTGGTGGCTGTAGAGCTCGATTTTGGATCTGCAGCTCCTGGTGCAGTGTTGGCAAAAGAAGGAGGTGTCTGATAGCACCATGATCTTCCCTGTGTTTTTTCTGCACTCTTTCCTCTCTGCCCATTGTAGGTGTCATTGTGATGATACTGTAGGACAGCGACTCTAGAGTGACCTCTCCAGGATGCAAGCCTGGGCGCAGATTATTGAGACACTAGGCTGCCCTGACACTAGTATCTCCCTCTCGGTCTTGTGGGTGAAGTCCAAAGGAAAGCAGAGCAATACGTTTGGCACCGGCTTGGCTGTAGGAGTTGCCGGATGGGGCGCAATGCACTGGCCAGCCGCCTTAGGCGCTCCACTCCGGATTTTCTCTCTGGGTTTACTCATGTAGCCGTTTCTCCTACCGGGAGATACCCACAAGGCAGCGTTGATGGATTCTGCACACTTCTTGAAAGAAGCAGGCATTTTCCTGTACCACTGCTTGAACAAAGTGTTTTCTAAAATTTCCAACCCGAAAAAGTACAACTAGTTCATCTTTAATAATATCCATACCAGTACCCCCACCTCCACCTTGTTAGTGTCTTAGTCGAAGCGGGGCTCTGTGTCAGTTACTGATCCAACCTCAGGCCCATCCATCTGGTCCAATTGTTCATCCAAACAGTTCATCAGGCAGTATAAAATATTCAGACAATTTCAAATAAAAAAGTTTCATTCATAAATTTAATTGATTAAAACATTAACAGTATAAAATAGGTTTAGTCATTCTGTAAATCCTCACTAATTATTAATTAATTCATTAATTAATTCATTCATTCATTAATTAATTGTTGTAACACCTGAATATCGGCTACTATTGAGTTCTCTCCAGGTTTGATAGCACTACTACAGCTTTAGAAGTGTACTGGAAGTTGACTGGATTCTGACCAAAAATCCACACAATTACTACATTCTTTTCTTATTTTCATTTTTTAAAGGATAAACCGTGTTTTATTAGCTTACAAACCACAAACACACTAACCTAATGAGTTAGCAGCTGATGGACTAACAGACTAGCATCGAAGATTTAAGGTTTAAAAAAAGTTTTTAAAAGAAAAGTTAACCATAACAACATTTCACCATGTCATCAACTCAAAATTATTGTTACTATTTAAAAATAAAAAAAATTACATCGTTGTCTTACTTGTATTTCTCCCAGGCAATAAACGGTGCTCCTCACCTCACTAAGGTATCCCGCACTACATACTAGCGTACTCTGTAGTGTGTGTGTGTGTGTGTGTGTGTGTAGAAGCCTCTTCAGGCAATCGGTGTAGTACGGTAGTGTGCAATCCCCAGCTCAGCATCAGAAATCATTCGAGACGGGCTTTAGTGTAACATTCTAGTACACTATAAAGGGGTTTGAGCAGTCATCCGAACACAACGTGCAATTTAAGACAGCCAGTGAAATCACACCACTTTATGATATATTCTATTACTAAATTTGATCAAATCGGTAAACGAACAGTACTTTTTACGATTTAATTATCACGGATTGGCCATTCATTCTAATGCCAGTAATTCTGCTTCATAGTGCATTACAGTGATCCCTCGTTTTTCGCGGTTAATGGGGACCAGAACCTTCTGCGAAAGCTGAAAAACCGCGAAGTAGTATTTGCCCCTAGAATTGTTTGTGTATGCAGGTTACTGTACAAGAATGTTTTAAATATGTAATCCACTCGTACTCTTATTGGTCGATGTCACACCGGAAACCAATCAAGCGCCTTTATGAAAGCCCGTGGTATGTACAGTACTCTGAGTCAACTCATCTCTTTGGTTGACATGCACGGATCCTTCTCTCTCGCGCGCGCATCAACATGAAACAACGCTCCTTTCCACAACGTGGCTGCTGCTGACCCGCCAAGCACTGAAGCCGCGAAACATGAAGCGCCAAGTGGCGAGGGAACACTATAATCTTTTCCCTACCTGTGCATTAGGGACGCGCCGCCATTTTGGTCCGTCAGTAATCTGTCTGTTAAGCGGACACGCTTTTATGTTTAATATACTTACGTACTTACAAGAAACGTGTCAAACGTTAAACAACGATGCGTATTGGCTCATATCTGTACACCAGGTACCCTGTATGGATGCAGGCTTGCACACATTGATTTGCAATTTAAAAATAAATACATTAAAATTACATTTGGTTAAATTCACAAAAATAAAAAGACGTAACAGTCATTTTAGCCAGAGCAAATATTTATTAGCTTAATGACAAACACTACTACTACTACTGTAATACTGAGTGTCAGTAATACAAAAGTGGAGCATAGAAAAGTTATACATTGTATATAGGATTTTACAGCCAAAATGTGTACACAGTATTACATTAAAAATGGTTTAAAGCAACAGGATGCAGAATCCTAAATACATGCATGCAATTACATTTACTGTTGTGAACATAGTCACCCATGAGGTCATGCCTTCTAATGATCTTAGCGACTAGGAGGCAGTTACGGTCTGCCTAAATCCCAAGCAAACTGGAGCAAGTAGCTATGCTGTGGAATCCTGAAAGTACATTGCTAATGTAGATCTGTTCATCTGTACGTGTACGTCCAACACACATCAATAGAGCTGGTTCCTTTCATTGTGCCTCGATGAGCAAATTTTGTGAGCAATAACATTTCTCGTGTAGCTTTGACAAACTCAAGCAAGTTAGTTTTTTGGGTTTTTTTAGGAGAGGTTCTGTTTAAAAAAAAACTGTGTTGCTATTTGTATGTTGTACCCCACAACCGCCCCCCAAATTAAATTTACCGTTTGGTAAATGGCAAAAAGTAGCTTGAAGGCATATATACCCAGGAAAAAAAACATCAGTCTTCAAAAATAAACATTAACCTAAACATTTACTTATAAAATAAACAAACGTTACCTCAATTAACATTTCTTTCTCAACTGCATGAGACGAAAAAACGTTTTTAAAAATATATTAAACAAAAAACACTAGTCACTATAAAATTGTCTAAAGAAATGTCTATTAATATTCTACACAAGCACCATATTGATTTTTCTCATACCAATAGGTCTTCCATTTAATTCTTGGACAGCAGTTAGAGCCTCACTATGGCTTTCGAACAGAACAGTTGCAGTGCCTGTAGGTGCTCCTCTCCTATTATACTGCAAGGAGACAGACTCTGGAATTACTCTGTACCCATAGCAAAAGTCATAGATTTCATTTACTCTTATCTTAAGAGGTAGATTCAGCAACCTGACGCAAGCTGGACGATCAAATTGCTGGTTTGGTGGTATATATCGATGAGGGTCAGGACACTGTGGCTGCCCTTCAAACACAACAGTATTTTGAAAATGCTCCATTGGACCACTGTTTCCTGGATTATAGTTTGGTACATCTGGCCTCATGCCACTATTGTCCTCGGACAATTGGCCATTAAAAAATTTAGCTTCACTGCCATAACTGGGCGACTCCGTTTTAGGAAAGTAGCTGTTGTCTATATCAAATTCTTGCATCTGAGCCCAAGTGATGCATTTGAGCATGACCTCTGAACCAAGAAATCTTTGCCCATTTAGAGCCTGTGCCAGCACCGCCTCGTTTTCTGACTGAAAAATGACTAAAGCCTCACCAAGACCAGATCCTCTGTCATCATGGAGGAGGATAATCCTATCCTCTGAAAGCTGGAATCCCTGGAAAAAGTCTATGATCTCTACTTTACGCACATCGAAGGGCAAGTTTCGAACATACATACATCGTTTCTCAGACATATAGACGCTCTGTGACCGTTCCAATGATCTGCTGGTGCGCCGCTGGGTTTCTCCTGGGATGCCAGACGATTTTAGCATAGCACTAATCTTTTCTCTTGAGACAGGTGATACGGAAATGACTCTGTGAAGGAATGTTTCCTTGTGATGAGCCAGGCCACAACAATAGTCCTTCAGATTCTTGAACAGCACGATAACTGATTTGCTTCTGGCATTAATTTTATCAACAAAAATACAAATCTGGTCATCAGTCAAACACAGCGGATGAAGTAAATCTTTTATATCTCTCTTTTCAACTGCATACGGAAGATTTTCATACAGTACACCAAACTCTTCATTGGCAGGAGAACGTGACTGATGGTGAATGGGAGAGCGAGATCTTGTGCGAGATCTCTGACTTGCGCCTTTTGATCCAATTGTTCCCCCGCATTTGATCCACTGATTCTCGGATGCCGGCACCACTCTGATGTAACGTTGCCCAATGTATTTGCGATCCCGTTTTAGACCTTTTATGACATCATCTTTGGTTCCAAATTTGACTAAACCACATCCACTAGATGTTCCATGTTTGTTGCACAGTAAAATTTGATCCTCAACATGTATACCATTAAAAAAGTCACGGACATCCTCATGTGTTGCTGAGAATGGCATCCCAAACAAGTACAAATAGTGTCCAATCCTATTGCCGACATCTTTCTGCACTCTGGAGTTACCAGATGAACCTAAAGGAGATCCGTTACCCATGTTTTCATTGTCCCCTCTTCGCATATTGACTTTCATGGTCTCCCGTAATAACATGGGTCTCCCTTCGACTGTTGGTCTCCTGACAACCTCCCTGTAATTCTTTGCATTTGCTTCTGATGACCTCGTGCTTTCTTCAAGAACCCTCTGCATCTCAGACCTGCTGCTCAAAAGTAAGTTAATTTGAGAGCCTTTGATAAAACCTCCTGAGCGAGTCATCGCTCGTCTTGCATCTTCATCCGAGGCAAAAATTATGAATGCTTCCCCAAGTTCCCCGCCGATTATATGCACCCCACCATCAGGTATTCTAAGGCCAGTGAAGAAACTGCGAATGTCCTCAGAACCAGCATTGATCTTAAGCCCATGTAAACGGATCACCACCACCATGATTGCACACACAACAGCACCTGCAGACAAAAGTACACGATAGTGTTATCTCCATCTTGACCATGGTCCACCATGTCAGAGTATGCAAGCGCTCCCATTAAAAAAAAAAAAGCAATGCTTATTAACTGACCACGGAGAAATCTAAACACTAAAAATATCTTTTCACTTCAAATTACTTGCCAACTCATTTCCTCTTTTTATTTACAAGGTTACTTGATCCCTTGTCTTGTCCTCCATAATACCAAGTCAACAAAGAAATTCCAATTTCCTCAAAATCCAATGACCATCCTCTGTTAATGCAAGAACACTAATTAGTTTGACTTTTAAAGCCCACCAAAATATACATCAGTACACATTCATTCACTCCACAGCCACCAATTCAATCATATATAAAAACTTTGTCCAAGTCCTTCCTACTGTCTCAGAATATATCTTTATCTCGCCTTTATTCCAGCTCAGCATTACTTAGTATTTTTATGACATTATCCCGACACTTGAAGCATCATTTGGTGGAAAAAAGTCTTAAGTCCAAGAAATGGAATTGAACATGTCCATGGAAAATTCAGTGAAATTCCATCCTCCAGTTCATATAAGGAAAGTTAAACATTGACCTTTATTTTATATATTCTTGACAGGTTGAAGGAAATCCGGAGCTGATCCCAGGAATGTAAGATACAAGACTGAATTAGAGTATAGATTAGACAGTTGTCCAAGACATTATGCACAAAATGCAAATTAATATAAGGGACAGTGGTGGCTAAATGGTTAAGGTGCCGAGTTGTTGATCAGTAGACCAGGAAGACCTGGGTTCAAGCCCCACCACTGCCAAGGAAGACCCTGGGTTCAAGTGAGTCACTGTTGGGTCCTTGAGCAAGACCCTTAACCCCTTTCCTGCTCCAGGGGTGTGTACAATAACTGACCCTGCGCTCTGACCCCCAACTTACTAAGATGGGGATATGCGAAGAAAACATTACACTATATGTTGTACTGTGTATAATCATGTTTGTGACAAAAATTTAATCCCTTTCCCTAAAAGTCACATTAATGCTCTAGTTTCTCCACACAGCCATAAAAACCAATTTCAACCCATCCAGCGTCCAGAACAGACCTCTCCCACTCGTACATATTGATTGCACACGTTACACAAAGAGTTACACAACACAGTTACAAAACACAGTAAACTACTTAAATAATTAACGCCACAGAAATATAACAACCAAAAGCAATACTACAAAACAAATCCAGAGAATATTCCGGTATATTATATCCACGAGTTAGCTGTAGCATCGCAGTAACAACAGAACCCGTAATGTTCAGTTGCTATTATGACGCACATACAAATCAAAGCGCGCAATACCAGATCACTTACACAAACTGCCACGGACCGAACCCTTATTTAGCTTTAAAACCACTGCAGTGCTTTCAACAAGAATTCTGTTTTCGCAATTTAGGCTCTTTCACTGATCGATAAACGCGTTCGTGAAACAAGCAGGCGAACAGTGAGCTAGCTGAAGGAAAAGCCTTCTTACTCTACGTTGGTTACAGGGACAGACAAGCGTCACACATCGCCATCTACAGCACAGGAAGTGAACTACGAATAAAAGGCCATTGAAGATGCAGGCGAAATGATAGCAATGTCGCAGGAGCGTTAATAACAATTTACATACACTGCATCTCACTTACTCATCTATGTAGCTCATATATAGTGTATATAGTTATATTATACTGTAAGTTTTGGAATGCCCTTGTTTGCAAACTATGCTAGAACACCATGGTAGTGTCCTTATATTTTTTTTACAACAAAATCTTTATACATTTTTTAATTTTAAGGTTAATTTCTTTATTTTTGTAATTAGGATCAAGTTTATGTCTTTACAAGTGTAGATTTGTAGCTGGTTACTATATTATACGAAAATACACCAGAATGCTTGATACAATTGACAAATGCCTGCCATTATATTACTGTTAGCACTCACTCATTTTCTTTATGTCGTTTCGGTAGTAACTGCTTATTTGTATAATCATTATATAATTGCTAAGGCGGCGAAGCATTGGACAATATTTATATTGTAGGCATGTTCCATATTAATACTTTTTTTGTGTTTTTCATTAAACGCTTGGCTGTGTTTGTATGAACCAGACAGAGAAGGAATAAGGAAGTGTACAAACCTGGTGACTGTTTATTGCAGTCATAATAAAATTGAGTACATTGATTTAATTTGTAAACAATGCATAAAGGGAGGCACGTTGGCGTAGTGGATAGCACGGTCGCCTCACAACAAGAAGGTCACAGATTCGAATCCCAGGCCGGGGATCTTTCTGGGCAGAATTTGCATATTCTCAGATCAGAAACTGTACATAATGTCTTCTAAAACTTTTTGACTCTATGCCATAATCTTTGTGAGGTGTAACCTTGTGACACTGCTGTGGCTGAAACATAGTGAATGAGCACGCAGACATTTCACTAGCATTCTCATTGAATAACTTACAGCAGTGACATTATATCATATAAAACTGAGAAAATGATTTGTAAAACAACACATCAGTGGTCAACAGGAAAAGGATTCTATGGGGGACACCTATGTGTATGTCCTGCAGCATGACTAGAATACTACACTCAGAAATAAGGAATAACAAATATGAGCATCAGTCAGCATTATTACTCCAATATTCAGTAATATAACAGCATACAACAGCATATAT
>JAOTRA010000035.1:13585334-13609230 GCA_026260255.1 Pseudolaguvia tuberculata | reverse complement strand
TGTGTGTGTGTGTGTGTGTGTGTGTGTGTGTGTGTGTGTGTGTGTGTGTGTGTGTGTGTGTGTGTTAGAGGGAAATTAGGAGCAAGTATTAGAAGCTTTATGGTAATTAGTATGTGTGTGTGTGTGTGTGTGTGTGTGTGTGTGTGTGTGTGTCTGTGTGCGCATATATATTGTTAGAGCTGTGTATTGGCAAAGACCTCACAATATATATATATATATATTATCATACATGATGTCACAATACAATACATATTACAATACATTGCTAAACTTCCACCAAAAAAAGTATGCAAAACAAATGCTAAAAATACAATCATCAAGACAACAATTAGGATTCTGTTATTTATTTGGATTTACCGTTTAAATTAGTTCCTTTTTTGTGCTGGTCTGACTTTATGGTTTTGAGTTTCCATCAGCCGTAGCAGTCGAGGCCAATTTACAGAAGCACAAGCGGACATGACCTAAAACAGCCGCTTAAATCCCGTAAAACACACGATAAAAGAGTGCAGCGTTAATATTCTAACACAGAGGCCACACACTAGGGTAAGTGGTGTCAGCCGTCGGAGCTAACCGAATTCCGGTTTCGTATATTCTCGAAGATGATCATGTAGCCCAGGATCTTCCCGTCCTGCTTCGGTCAGTTATCAGCGGTGTAACCGGGGAGTCGACTAAAATGGCCTTTGCTTGCCAACGCTGTGTTCGTGTTGAATGCAGCTGAAGGAGGAGGAGGAGGAGGAGAAGGAGGAGGAGGAGTCGAAACCGGTTCATTGTATTGAATCGGGATAGTGGGCGCTTTTACTCTGGCCGTCTGCACTAGACCATGAAGCAAAAGGAAGGTTGCTTTTCATGACACGTTCCGCGGTGCTAGCAAAGTGTACTAAAAGCGAAACCGGTTCTATTTATCGCCTACAACGGATTAACCTGCATCTACATTTTAATTCAAAACAAACTCGAATCGGAACGGATCTACATAATACGTTGTTTTGGAGGAGCTAAGCTGTTGAGCGCTTGGGAAGGCTAGCTGGCTATCCGGTGTGGATTTGACGTTTTGATGGTGGATGTGGATCAAACAGCCGAATAAGATTGATGCTTTCGGTGTCGATGATGGAGGATTTACCTGAATTAGACCAGTGAGTATTTGCATGGTGTTTACACCGCGTTCAGTTGACTTGTCCACTGAACACAGACATCCTACAACAGAATGTTGACTTGCTAGCTAATGTGCTAGTGAACCAGCGAGGTAACTAGTTCTCATTATTGGACTGGTTTCCTCGGTCTGCTTGATTCTAAACGCGGAAATCATGCTAAACCCTACGACAGGCCATGTTGTTTATACTTCAAATAAAATAATGACTTGTAACCTCACATAGCGAACTATTAGCCGACTTGGCTATTTAGCATTCGGTTACCTCAGGTATAACTAGTTTATGGCAGACTATTTGATTAACTAGACGAACAGTGTTGAACGATGAAGTCTTTTTCAATCACTTCCATCAGTTATTTCGGCCAGCAAAGCGTCAAAATAGACCAGTTTCTCTCTGTTTCGCTAATGCGGGCGGAATAGAAAGGCCTAGCTGTTAGGCCCTGCGTCCGCGGTGTAAATATTACCGCCTCCACATCTCTTTCCCTGTGTTTCCGTTTATTGGGGTTATTCGTGCGTAGTGTCTTGTTTATAACCAAGCACATTTTTTACGCCATTGTACGAGCGGCTCCTGCTCCCAACAACCGACCACTACCCGATATACTAGGCTAGCGTAAGCCACACGGTTTGTCCATTTAAGATTGTTTATGCCTTTTAAAATCAGAATATTAGCCTGCATCAGGAAGTGTTTTAAATGAGTTTAAGACCCGGGTATGTATGATGTGATTTTTTTCCACATTCTGTTGAAGAGGTAGCCAGTGTGATCAAGCCCAGGTGCAAATGGTCATCAGGCACAAATCTACATGTTTGCTTGTCTAGTGTTCAAGAGTATAGATCAGACTCTTGATCTGCAAACCTCCTGCGATCTGCATGTTTATTCAGAGCTTCATCTGTCTTCATTTAATCTATTCTCAGCTTTTTATTTTCCCCCAGAATTCAATCAATTCCAAATAAACAGCTCATTTTTTTATTGTAATCTTCTCAAACCTTTAAAACATTTAAAAGGCAACCTGCCAAAGTGCAATTTTGTAAACCTGAGGGTGTAAACAAATCAGCATCCTGGTCATTTTTGGAGTGAAAAAGTTTGCAGCCGTAAGGTCACGTGTGTGTTCTCGGTCCTCTTCAGGTTTTGCATTACGTCAAACAGCGTGCTTCTCTGAGCTGCTCTTATTCCAGTGAGGGAGCTTCCAGCAAGGTGCTCCTCGCTCAGCCGGCCTCAAAATGGATGCACTGCTGAATCCTGAACTCAGGTAAGTGCTACACATGTCACTAAGCAACTATGGCCAAGGTTCAAGTTACAGATTGAATCGAACTTGGAGTAACGCTGCTGCAGTCCATATTTGTCATGGTTGTTGTTAGGTTGTTATCTCAGTATCAAAGCTTCTTGGTCTATTGTCTTGAACAATCACCTGCAATTGTGCTTTTCTAGACATTCGCAAATTACATTTTGTATGCAAATGCATTTCTGTACATTTTCTCACAAAGGTCTGTGTCTTATCTGTATACAAATACATTCATTCATTCATTCATTTTCTTACCAGCTTATTCCCTAATTAGGGGTCACGGAGGGCTGCTGGCGCCTATCGCAGCACACATAGGACAAGAGGCAGATACAAATACATATACATGCATATACAAATACGCATGGTTTTACAAACATGCTAAATGCCTTACTGTAACAAATACATGCTTATACAAACAAAGTTTTGGACAACTTCACAGAACACCAATATCCTGTGTATTTTCAAAATTGTTGTCACCAAGTTGGAACCATCATTTTCCTTAAAACACATAATGTACATATATGCATGTCTCAATAATCTGTAACATTAAGATGTCCATTCAGTGGAACTATGAAGTCCCAAACACTTTCTGTGGCCAAAGTCCCTAATCTCCATATGTGTCATATGTATTGTGGTCGGAGTGAAAGAACTCAACACCTTTATGATGAACTGAAACACTGACTACATGTTTGCATGTTCTCACTGTGATTGTGTTGATTTACTACAGCTTCTCAGTTTTCCTTCCACAGTTCCAAAACACGTATGTTAAGTAGATTGGTGATTCAAATTACCTATATATTTCTGTGTGTGACCTGTGATCGACTTGCGACCTGTCCAGGGTGTACCCGAATTACCTTTTGCTTTATTAGATTGCTGTAGCTCCAAATTAGAAAATAAGCGGGTATAGATGAATGAATGAATGAATTAATTAACTTCAATTAAATTTTAGTTCTATAACGCTTTTTACAACAGTCATTGCCTCAAAGCAGTTTTACAGAATGAATGGTAAACAGATGAATGATGAGTAAGCCGAAGCGACAGTTGCAAGGAAAATCTCCCTAGAGTGGGATTAGGAAGAAACTTTGAGAGGAACCAGACTCAACAGGGAACCCATCCTCATTTGGGTTGAACAAAATGAATGTATAAGTGTATATGTGTGAGTGAAAACAGTTCTGGTGGCTTGAAATAGGGTGACATCCAAAGTCATCGCAGGAATGTGATGACCAAGCCGATACACGACGCTCCCGATTCAACGTTGTGGACCGGCACGTATACCTCGACAGAAGAGGGGGTGAATGAATGAATGAATGAACGAATAATCCTTGTTAAAGCTACAATAGTGGTTGTTACTTGCTGTTGAACGATTCAGACTAGTTTGAAATGTTTAAACAATAACAGACCTTAAAACAATGTTGAAGTTAAACTTTCACTCTATAATTCATGTTTTACCAATATAGTCCCCAAATGCCAGATGCACACACTGCCACGTTACTGTTGAAAAGACTCATTGCGCAGCCCTACTTTCTCATTTAAAAGTATTTTAAAAGGCATTAATTTTTTTCAATTGCAATGGCAGGTTGAGGTTATTGACATTTTAACTCTCAAATGATGTCAGTGTTTTGAGCACCCCAGTATTTACAGCACAGTTAATCCAACCACACACATTGCATATAATTGTCATTCTATTTGCTTCTAATATCTACTATGAGTAGCCACATCCCTAACAGTGGTAGTTATCTGCTTGTTAAATATATTTATATATTTTAGATCGTGCTTTTACATTTGTTTAAAACCACTTTAATGTATGTTGGTGCAAAATCACCTACTATTCAACCGTTCCAGACACTGAACTGCTAATATTATGCTGTGGTGTTGTTTTCCCCATCTCTTTACAAAAAGGTTATAAATGATTTTAAATAATGATTGTTTTTGAAATTAAAATTGATAGCAGCAAATATAAAATTTCATTTAAAAGTCTGCAGTGATTGAATCAATCGTCTGCATAAATGTTCCTAGAAAACATTTATGCAGACGATAACGGACTAGAAAACATTTATGTCTTTGTAGTGGACACTCCCTGTCCACTACAAAGACAAGCTTTTGTGCATCTGTCCACCGTAGATGGTGTTTAAATGATACGGTTATTAATGATTAATTATAAAGGAAAAACCCAAGCAATCTATTTTGCTCTATTTCCCCCCCCCCGCAACTGTCATTGTAAAGTGTGTTATGAGGGTCACGGAAATAGTTCTCTGAGGATCATGTAGCCTAGTTTTTGCTGCAGATCTTTATTTAGTTCCTTATGAGAGATGATATTCTTGTTTTAAGGTTGTAAGATATTTGTGTGTATTGTAAGAACATTGTCCTAGGCATAATAAAATTATTAATGTTTCACACAGATCAGCAAGTGTCTGAGAGTAGTGTGTGAATGAATTAATCTATACTGTGCGTTTTATTTAAAAATCTCAAAACAATTTTGAGGGGGAGTTGTTTTATTTTATAGCCCCTGTGTATCCAGGATGTCATTGATCTGTAATTTAATAAGAATAATTAAAGAAATGCATTGGTATTGATGTGCTAGTGGTAGACTGTGACAGTTCATAAACTGGAAAGTGTAACTGTGTAGTTAGCTTAATTAGTTCATCAGCCACTTTTACCATCCAGATAAAAAAACAACAACTGCTAAACCAATGACTGGGCATTGGAAGAAAAAGAAAAAAAACCTACTGATATTCAGGCTAATGATTTGTCAATGCTATAATACATGAGCCATATTCCAGCCAAGAGATAGTGTAGGTTGAAGTTTCTTTTATTAAGAGATAATCCATTTAATTACTGCTGAATAATAATTGTAATATGAAATAAAAAAAACGAAAATCACCAGACCTATCTGCAAATGCTAGTCACATGCTTTCTGAGCGGTGGCATGACTACATTTGCCATTGCACATCCTACACACTGACTATTACAGATGCACACATTGTGATGTTAATGCCCTATATTTAATGCATTAATTAAAACTCATGGTCCAAAAAGACACTTTGTCTTGTCTTATATATTTAGTCTCTTGTGAATCTGAATGGTGTGCATACCAAGCATAAAAGCTTGCCAACTGTTGTCCTGTATTATAAACAATAATGTTTTTTTTATGTGATATTGAAATCAATTGCGTTCTCAACACATTACAAACATCTGTTTTATTGAAATTGTCTGTTAAATAGCTCAGATAAAAAGACCCCTGTATTAATGTTTTTGTTTTTTCTGTTCTCTTCAATCACTGCTGCTGATGAACTTTCAGGGAAAAGTCACTTGATGGTTCGGTATGCACATTCCTCTGTATTTTCTTTTATTATTCTTATTTATTTATGGCAATGTAATTTTTTCACATTAGGGTAATTCTATATTTCTTCTTTAACTACAGATCAAGGTTGAAAACACCTCAAAGCAAATCATATTTAAAGGACTGGCTCCTAGAGTTGTTTTAACAAACCATCTCCTGCCTAAAGGAACAAAGAATAAAGTGAACCTTGAGGAACAGGGTCGACAAAAGGTCTCTTTCAGCTTTACCCAGACTAAGAAGCCACGCCAAAATGTGTTTCTTGCCTCACAAAGTCCAGAGAAAGCTGAAAATGAAATTTCACCTGTTCTGCAGTCTACAGAGTTGCTACCTGCTGACTTGATGGGACAGAGTGTTGAAAGCAAAAATGAGCAAACTGATCACTCTGTCGTGGCTGATTCCCAAGCAACACAGTCCCCAGTACCCCTCATTTCTAAACTCAAACATGACAAGGTGCATTTCAAGAAACAGATTTTAAACGTGTCTGTTGTTGAAGAACTTTCTACTGTCAGTGTTGTTTTGAATGCTACCACTTCAGAGAACAAAGTTTTGATTGGATCATCAGCAACTTTTGAGGGTGAAACTCCCATGGCTCCATTTCACCACAACTCAGTCACTGAAACATTTAACAGCGAGGAAAGTGCTCAAGAGAAATTAGATACTTCCCCTAAAGGACCAAAGAATTTTTCTTGTATTGGGAAAGAGTCTAAGAATAGCAATTCTGAGCCTGAACACAGTAAAAGTTTTCATCAGTCAGACAGTACTCGGCCAAGTTACAACGTTGATAGTGGGTGTGTTCGGACATCATCTAGCCAAAAGTCTAGTGACTCTAAGAATGTGCCAAAATCTGATCAAGGTGCTGCTGGTAAGAGACCCTCAACTTCAAAAGGTGAAGTCTCAGACAAAGTCCGGTCTGATAAAAGAGATGAGCGAGATGAGAAAGCGTCTAACCGATGCAAATCGGAAAGAGACACCAGATACTCTTCCTCACGATCTTCTCGCTCTGACCGAAGAAGGACTAGGAGTCGGTCGCGTTCTAGATCCCGGGGGACCCGAACCAGTACTTCCTATTCCAGATCTGAAAGATCAAGAAACGAAAGACTGTCAAGGTCTGATAGATCACATTACCATGAGTCCGAAAGAAGATCACACAGAAGTTCACGTGAAAGAAGAAGGTCTCGCTCCCGAGGTGATGGCAGATCTCGGGACAGCTCTGACTCTGAGGATGATCTCAGGAAGCCCAGAACTCGAGGCAGTGATTCAAGTCGATCCTCAACATACTCCAACTCACAAAGAGATTCAAAGGCATTGTTTCTTTCAAAATCTTACAGAGACTCAAAGTCAGACTCAAAATCTTCCCATTCATCAGAATGTGACAAAAGAGCACAGTACTCAAGAGCAGAGAGATCTGGGAGAACTAGTGCCTCTGAACTAAGTAAAAGGAATTCTCCAGACACTGAAGCTTGTTCTAAAAAGTCCAGTTCCTATTCAAAGGTGCATAGTAAAACCCTTTATTCGAATGACATGTCAAGGTCTGAGAAAAAGGTCCAGAAAACCAGTGGGAGTTCTGACTCTGATGATGAGCACAAAATAAAAAGTCGATTCCAGGGCTTAGACTGCTCTACTAGGTCATCTGTTAAAGCAAATGTACATAAAGACTCAAAATCAAATAGTATTGGAATTGATGTACAGGAAGTAGCAAAAGTAAATAATAATGCTGAGCTTCCATTCTTCGGTACTGACAAAAACACATCTCAGGGAGAATTCAACAAGATGGATGTTTTTTCCCAAGATGAAGAAAGCAGGCTTGCTAAAGTAAACAATTTTCCTGAACAAAAGCAGCAGATTATCATAAATGATAGTTTACCAAACCTTGAATGTGCAGTTGTAAACAAAGAGTCTGACAGAACTGAAATTTGGCCGGGTATCAGTGAGGTAAATATTAGCACGTGTCACCTTATTCCCAAGGGCATCTCTATTGCAGATGATCAACCAGGAACGCAGACAGACATGCTTATTCAAAGCGAAGTCCAGATCTTTAAAGAGGCACAGGCTAATGGGGCAAATGTCAGTAACATTTTAAAAATGGTTGATTCTTCTAGCTTGAATGAACCATCTAATCCAAGTTACTCCCCAATTAAGGATTCGTTAAGTTTATTTCCTGACACTCTTTTTGTGAAAGAAATACCACATGCAGAATGCTTGGAACCAAACACTAAATTTGTTTCCCACTTGCTTCTCAGTAACAATGTCTGTAGCCTGCCCTTAAACCTTGAGACTACTCCAAAGCATTCAGATGTTATGCCTGAACCAAGTAATGCTCATGTTATAAAACACAAAGTTCCCCAAGGTAAAAAGTCAAGATGGGATATCGTTGGTCAAGAAAGTTCCAAAAATCAGACTCTCCAAAAAATCAACAATGAGGGTTCCTCTGTGAAAACGGTAATTTCAGTTAAGAAAATAGAATTCAACAATGATGCTAGCCAAGATGAAAAATCTTCATATAAGGAATCTGTGATTGATTCAGTTAAGTCTAAGTTGGTTGACCATATAAGCAAGGCAACAGCAGATTCTGAGAAAGAAAGCATGCATCATCCTGATCAACCATTTGCTGTTGATATTAGACATATCGGTGAGGTTTGTGATCAAACGTCTGTTAAGTCCCTGATGAAACCTGTTCCCCTGAAGCCAAATTCTAATCAAAATGTTATTCCTAATGATCAGAACTACTCCAAGTTGGAAAAAGTGCACAGCATCGAATTGTATCAGCCTCCAACACAAGAGTACGTGTCGTTCAACTGTGATGGTAAAACAAACAGTGAGGAAAGTGAAACTGATGAATCTGACACTGATTCTGATGACGAACAGGTTTCTTTGAAGAAGCTACACTCTGTAGTGATTGTGCCAAAGAACTCTACCATTACCCTCGAGACAAATGACCACCCAACACCAACTGCTAGCCAATCCAGTTTCTCTGAGCATCTTATGTATAAAGCAGAGTTAAATATGAGCATTAATAGTGAAATTCCTGATGGTATTCTTGGTCATAACATTTTAATTAAGCCTGTAAAATGTTCAGGTGAAGGGAACAAACACAATATTCCTCCTCTTACTGAGAATAAGAGCATGCCTTCTGCACAAACACTTTACCAGTCGCAGAGTGACTTAGTTGACAGCACTAGCCAATCTGAAGCAACCCCAACACTGGTTCGTACAGACAATAACAGCACTGTCAAAGAAATGCCAAAGACTTCTGTCTCAACTGACCAAGTTCCTACCTATAGACAGAGTGAGGTTGAATCAGGATGTCACCAATACTATGACAATTCGGAGAACTGGCGTGAAATACACACAGGAAAAGAAAATTTGGGAGACTTTATTTGCACAGATACCCTGAGGCTGCAAAATGGGTTGAGCCAGGCTCATGACTTTAAAAGAGAACAACCCAGCAGCACATTTCAGCAGCCAGACAGCAGTCATAACACTCAACAACCCTCTCGGTTAGGAACTGCATTTACCAGGCAAGCTGAAGGTTACTGGACCCAGGCAAATGTTTTGGATAAAAGTATACCAGTAAATACTCTTGTGTCTTCTTGTCATGAGTCAGTGTGCCAGATTCACCCTGACTCTTTAACGAATGACCATGAGGAAGATTATGATAGAAAAGTATTTGGACTGACTAGTGGCATTATACCCATTAGAAAGCCTCCAGCATCATCTGCATTTGTCCAAGCCAACGAGATAAGCAGCAATTGCAGCTTTGTAACGGCTGCTACTGAGAGTCAGATAATTTCTAAGTCACCAAGGGATGGCAGCCTAAAGCCCCATAGAGGTAGGGGGCCTCCCAAGAAAAGGCGGCCAGAACTGGAGTCAGAATCAGACAATGAAGCAGAGGCAGGTCTTGCCTATAAGCGAGAATGTTTAGTGGAACGGGAGACCTGCAAGTATATGAAAGAGACTAAGGTATCCTCACAGCAAGAAGAAAATCCAAGACCTCTGCTCTGTTTAAAAGACTTTTTTGATCCTGCCGTTTGGAGGGAAAAAGCTAAGCAAAAAAAGATGCCTCCTTATTTTGATCTTATTGAGGAAAATATCTACCTAACAGAACGGTCAGTTCCAATTCTGTGTATAACATTCTTTAACATGCTTATACTTTTTATCCTAAATATCTGCATCATAATGAAACATATGAAAGGTTGTTGGATAATTAGTTGATCGTTTGTAATTGTGGCACATGTAGCCATTATATTATAATGTCATTACATTCAATCACAAATGAAACAAATAACTATTTATTTTATACATTTTAATAGGTTAACAGTTTTGGAGAATATTTTCAAAAGTGCCATGTGGCTTCTTCTCTGTTTTAAATCCAGCAAGAAAAACAAGTCTCATCGAGATATTAAGCGAATGCAGTGTGAGTGTGCTGTCCTTTCAAGAGAGGAGCGGGCACAGGGTGTTATGGCTTGTGGAGAAGATTGTTTAAATCGTCTCCTGATGATTGAATGGTATGTGACTTCTTATATCAGAGTTTTGCTTGGATATTGTACACAATTGTTAACTTTAAGCTTGATCATGTCTAAAAGCAGAAATTCTAAAAAATTTACGAAAGTATTTTTTTTTCTCAAAGCTCTTCACGATGCTTAAATGGGTCGTATTGCTCAAATCGGCGTTTTCAGTTGAAGCAGCATGCATCTTTTGAAGTCATTCTTACTGAAAGCAAAGGCTGGGGTTTGCGAGCTGCCAAAGACCTACTGGCGTAAGTTAACAGGCATAAATAATAGCAATATACAGCATCTGCAAAACTTGATTTGAAATGAAGCATTTACTGTACTGTAATTTAATCCAGAAACACATTTGTGTTGGAGTATTGTGGTGAGGTTTTGGATCACAGGGAGTTTAAGTCACGGGTAAAAGAGTATGCTCGCAGCAAGAACATCCATTACTACTTCATGGCTTTAAAGAATAATGAGGTAAACTTGTGGCCTTTGGTCAAACGTAACACTTGATTTTGTCATTCATTTAATTTCCTTTAAAGTATTGAGTTTCTTTCTTTGACATTTGCAGATCATTGACGCCACACAGAAAGGCAACTGCTCAAGGTTTATGAACCACAGCTGTGAGCCCAACTGTGAAACTCAGAAGGTCGGTGTCATATTGCCATGATAAACCAGCACTCTTAAAATAGTAAAAATCCTTTAAAATCAGTTTTGAGATTTTTTTTAAATTTGTACCTGTGGAATTATGGGGAACTTGGTGCTTTGGGATAATTGTTCTTTGTCTTTTTTTAATTTTATTTTTTCCTTCCATAGTGGACTGTAAATGGTCAGCTCAGAGTTGGCTTCTTTACCACCAAAACTGTGACAGCTGGGACAGAGCTCACCTTTGATTACCAATTCCAAAGATACGGGTATGTTTGCTGCTTTTACTTGCTCTTGTGCAGTGCTTAATTATTTTCTGTTACGGAAGTTGTAGACATTTTAACCCCCAATTATCTACCGCATCTGTAAATAGTATCATTTTGTCTATAAAAAAAACTTTGCACAACATTTGTATACTTATTAACATTAAAGAAAACCAAAAAAAAAATTTTGCCTTAAAATGTTTTTGTACTGAGTAATTTAAACGATGCTAAAAGTGCTTGATGGTTTTAGATTACAAATATTCAGTACAGTTTTTCTGAAAATACTCAAGCGGCTTATCCGTGTGATTTGGGGTGTAATGTCTTTAAATGATACTTTAATTTGTTTGCCTTCATGCTGTCCGCTGCTAACATTTTTATACACAGTAAACATAGCTGGCTTTTTTTCATCCACCTCAGTCACAGTGAATCCAATCGCCACATACGCTTCGTCATATTTCCTCTTCTTGACTCTCAGGAGATTTGCGTTTGTCTCATGATCTCCGTCTCTCTCCACCTCTCTCCGCTTTTCTTTTCATCCCTGTTAAATATTTTAAATGATTTTATCATCTGCACTTTGTCTCCTGCTCTGTGCTGTATGCTCTTATTCTGTGCAAAACCCGTACTTCCTGCGACAAAATAACATGTTCCCTGGGGTCATATGTGCCCCACTATTAGGGAAACACTGCTCTTGTGCAACAACAATGCATTACTATATATTTAGATTAGGTTTCACTTTGCTGCTTTTATCTGTAAAGTCCAACAGGTGTAATATTTCCTAATTTTTACCTTCCAGAAAAGAGGCCCAAAAGTGCTACTGTGGCGCACTGAGTTGCCGTGGCTTTTTGGGTGGAGAGAATCGAGTCAGTGTGCGAGCAGCAGTAGGAAAGAAGCAAAGGGAGCGGCCTCGAAAGAAAGAAGCTGTCAGTGCTCTTACAACAGTAAGTAGGTTTAGTCTTAGCAATCTACAAGCTGTTTGAGAGAATCAATAAAGTCAAACTGCATTATGGCAGCAGCCTATAGACCTCTGTTCTGTGTATTATTATTCAATCATTAGCTTTATAACAATTAAATGAATAAAATGTGTACGTAAGATTTGAAGTGTCATAATTTCTGTTCCTGAAATGACAGGTTGATGAGGAGCTGGAGGCTCTCCTGGAGAATGGGGAAGGTCTAAGTGATGAGAAACAAGTGGTTTCTCTCTGCAGACTCATGGTGCGAGTGGAGACTATGGAACAGAGACTCACTTGCATTAAGCTCATACAGGTATCCAGGTGTCCGAATCAAATTGATCAAGTGAACACATTACTAGGGGTGAAGGAACTTTTCAATCTAACTCTGCATCTCTTATGTGTAGAATACGACAAATTCTTCATGCCTCAAGCAGTTTTTGGATCATCATGGTCTTTCGTTGTTATGGATATTCATGGTTGATCTCTCTGAAGCCAAAAGCAACTCTGTTAATAACATCAAACTGCAGATGGAGGTAAGTGTGCATGAAGCGCTCACTTTAGACAGCTATCTCATAATCTGCTAATAAATTTTAATCATGGTCTTGTATATTTGTCTCTCCCTGAACTGAAACGCTTTATGCTCTGCACAGATAATGAAGGCGCTAGTAGTGCTGCCCATTTCTACCAAAAACATGCTGGAAGAGAGCCGTGTACTGCAATATATTCAGCGCTGGGCCCAAAGCCATCCACTTGGCCAGCCTACAGAGCAGGATGGTTACTCCAGCGAAAGCACTTCCCGAGCCCACACACCCCTGAACACTCCCGATGGCCCCCCTGTCAAACTGGCACCAGAGCTGGATGGAGAAACACCAAAACGTGCTGTTTACCGCAGATTGAAGATTATTAGTGAAAACAGCTTGGATAGTGCTCTCTCAGATGGAAGCAAGGTCTCTGATGGTAAAGAGGAAGAAGACGATGATGAAGAAGAGGAGGAGGAAGAGCCTTTGTCTGAGGTAACAGCAGACACGGCAGAAAGGGGGAAGACAAGTGAGGAATTGACAGTCACTCCAAATCTGCTAAAACTGGAAGCTTCAAATGTTGTTGAGAGTAGTGAATCAAAACCAAAAGTTAAGGAAGAGTATGTTGAGCAGGATAAAACAGAAGTGCAGGACATGGAGGAAAAATTACTTGGCAAGAACAATGAGAACCTGCCGGCTCCCGTAGTGGAGAACTCCCCGAGTCCCTTAGATGAGAACTGTGATTCTAGGATTACAGAAAGTCACGCACAGGCACCTGCTATATCTCAACCTCATGACGTTCAGAGTGTCAAAGCAGAAGAAGAAGAATCTAGTCATACTTTGCACTGCCCAGATGGGAACACTCACAGCTCACAGTCTTTGGAGAATGACAGCGCTATTGCTTCTTCTGCCATCAACATTGTGTCTACAGAAATTCTTGACGTGAGCGTGCCTTCAGAAAGTTTCGAAGCACCTTCAAACTCTACCACTAAGCCAGAATCCTTACCTCTCAACATGGACAACATTCCACCTGGTTCTGGTACTAGCTCTGCAGAAATTCCTATGGAGAACAGTCCTTCAGTGTCAGTTGTTGGAGCATCAGAAGCACTGCCAGTGGCAGTAGTGATTACAGAGGGCACCATAGTGGGTACACCTTCCCAGGATGAAGAGGAGGCAGTCTCTGACGTTGAAAGTGAAAGAAGCCAGGAGCCTCAGATTGGAGCTGCTGACATCAGTGAGATGGCCACTCGCCTACTTGACAGTTGGAAAGACCTGAAGGCAAGGTTGCATTACCAAAATAAGAATAACCTGCACTATTTTTACCCTTAATAAACAAAAAGATTGGTGAGAGAATTATGTTGATTGATATGGCCGTTTTTGTGATTTGTGTTTTGTCATTTAATCAGGAGGTATACAGGATACCAAAGAAGAGTCAGGTGGAAAAAGAATCAACTGGTATGTTTGACTCTAATTAATCTAATCTAACCAGTTAGTCTATATCTATCCACTGATGTATGATATTAAAATACTTATCACTGGGTTTCATTTATTTGTAAGTCATTATTAATTGACCAACAGACCGTAGTCGGGACAGGGAGGCACTGCTGACACCCCGCACCTCATCTAGCAGCCGGGAGAGAGAGCGGGAAAGAGACAGAGAACGTGACTGGGACAGAGAGCGAGACTGGGACAGAGAAAAAGACTCAATGTTGCGTAGTGCTGAAAGGCGGCGTCGACGAGGCTCTGTCTCTCCTCCATATCCATCTCCTTATGAACGAAGCAGCCGCAGAAATGAAGACCGGTAAGATGTGTAGTATAATCTTAATGTTATTATTATTTTTTTTTTAATAGAGCTTGACCTTTTTTGTGGGCTTTTTCTTTAGCTACGATTTATCCAACAGCAGTAAAAAACCTCGAACTAAGGAGACTCGTACCAAGCTTTCCACAGAGGAGCGACGCAAGCTCTTTGAGCAGGAGGTGGCTCAGCGTGAAGCCCAGAAACAACAGCAGCAGCAACAGCAGCTACAACGATTAGCATTCAATCCTCTTGTGTATCCCTCAAGCCCAAGTTTTATGACATATCCACCTGGATACCCTATTCAGACATTTGTGGACCCAACAAATCCCAATGCAGGCAAGGTGTTATTACCTACACCACCTATAGATCCTATGTGTGTGGCTACAGCCGGCACAGTTTCCTTCGATCAGACTACTCAGCCACTCATTACTGACCTGACTCTGGCGGCTCAGTCCCCCAGCACCACTCAGGCTAGTTCTGCCATAAGTCTAGCTCATGTGCCTGCTACATTGGAGCTGGCATCCTCTGGCCAGCCACAGCAGTTTGTTCAGCCAGCCGCCCCTGCTCCAGAGCCTGGAATCACTGTCCTGTCAGCTCCTGCTCAGACTGCCAGCAGCCAAGTGCAGGGCCAGCAAGGGTATACAACACTTTGGGATCCCAACACACAACAGGCAGTGACCGTGCAGCCAGCTCAGCAGTACTCGAACACAGCCCAGCCACAAACAGCAATCTATTACCAAGGCCAACCATGCCAAACGATTTACAGCATTCCTGCAGGTTACACACAGAACAGCACTCCTGTCATTCAGGTAAGAAACCCTGACACATAGCCAGACTTTCCTGAAGCAATTAGGAGCTCAGATTAACTAGCAGTAGGGCTGGCATAATGTCTTGTGCCTGTGTGTCAATGCAGACGTACACTGAGCCAAGTGCTGGCTACCTACATGGACCGCAGGTCTATGCTGGTCATCAGCAGGGAGTGGTGGTCCAGCAAGGCGGCACTGTTACCACCATAGTTACATCTCAAACTGTGCAGCAGGTATGGAATGACAGTCACCACAAGAGGGTGCTGCTGGGCTTCAGATTCAATAGTTTACGTTCACTAGAATATTACTTCTTTTATTGAAGGTAACTTGTAGAAAGAAAACTATAAAATCAGTTCTTCTGTCAATACATGTTGTGTGGTTGTTTTCTAGTATAAGCCATTAAAAGGTTTTAAACCTCAGTGGTCATCTCATTCTACCAGATTTTTAGCTCACTTCTAATTCACTCACTTGCAGGAAATGATTGTACCCAACAACATCATAGACCTGCCCCCTCCTTCACCTCCCAAACCTAAAACCATTGTGCTGCCTCCCAGCTGGAAAGTCGCGCGGGATCCTGAGGGGAAAATCTACTACTACCATATAGTTACCAGGTATTACTACACTGCTGATATGTTGTCTAATATACCAAACACCACATGGTTTTAGATCCTGTGTGTGTATTGTATTCGTGTTTTCTTTGACCGTAAGGTTGAATGTAGATTACACTAGCTGACCCAAGGAACAATTGCATTTGCACCCTAATGAAATCATTATCAATGAATCAGTGGTGCTCATATAGTAGATGTAAACAAAACAATATTGTGGAACTTGTGGTGTGCTTGTATTTCCACTGCCAAAATATGTATATTTTAAAGTAGTAAAATTTATTAATTAATAAATCGGGTGGTGCAGGCGTGTAGTGGCCTCACAGCAAGAAGATCCTGGGTTCAATTCCCGAGTAAGGGGTGTATGCGGAGTTTTTCTCCGGGTACACTGGTTCCCACCCACAGTCCAAACACATGTACGTTATATTTATTGGTGATTCTGAATTGCCCATGTGAATGAGTGTCTTGTTGTTTGTCTATGTGTGGCCCTGTGATGGTCTGGGCCTTTTGCCTCATGTGCTATTCTGTGTGCTGGACTAGACTCCAGCAGACCCCAGTGACCCCAAGTTATAGAATAAGGTTTAAAGATGAATGAGCACCAAAATTAGTTTTGTGGTCCTAATTTATTTTAAAAGTTACAATTTTATTTTAGAGTAATTAGTAATAAAATGATATTTATTCTGTCTGTTTGCCTTCTAGAATTAATCAATAACCTATTCAGTCCAAAAACAGTTTCTGTGTTTATTTATTGTTGTTATGGGCATTATTTTAAAACGATGCAGATGATATTAGGCTGTCTATTTTAATGGAATTGTTTTATAATCACATCTTGGTCGTTTGATCTGAAGCCATGGCTGTTGTAACTCTTGCGTTCACTGATTCACATATTCATGGTTAAAGGATTAACAATTTTTATTGAATGTTCCTGTTTTTTAGGCAAACCCAGTGGGATCCTCCTAACTGGGATGGCATTGGAGAAGAAGCCACTATAGAGCATGAGGCTGAGATGGACTTGGGGACACCAACATATGATGAAAATCCCTCAAAGGTAATAATTAAATCTTTTTTTACCCTAAATATTTAGACTTTTCATATGTTATGCAAATTTCAGTATCCTCAGAGAACAGTTTTTTAAATGTAGATTTTTGTAAAGGATACAAAAGAAAAAATCAAGAACATTTCAACCAAAAAACGCAAAAATGATAGTGCGTGGAAAATCATGTAAGACAAAGAAATGATTAGTCTACAATTGTAATAGAATCTTTATTTTAAGTGAGAGGTAATAAGTTAATTTTCATTATAATAAGTAAAATGATTATTTTATTCCTTAGCAAAGCAAGACTTAATATTGATGGCAAAACTGTTGGTAGCAATTATAGAGGTCAGATGTTTCTAGTAAACCCAGCTGCATTGTGATTATATCTTCTTGTGTAGTTCCTTGCTGATTCCTCATAGTTCACGAAATCTTGCATAGAGTCCCAGACAAATGGAGATTGACTGTTATTTTGTGTTTCTTCCATTTGTTAAGAATCACACCAACTGTTATCACCAAGCTGCTTGATGATTGTCTTGTAGCCCTTTCCAGCATTGTGTACAAGATTGGGTATAATCTTGTTCCTGACATCCTTATACAGCTGTTTAGTTTTGGACTTTGGAATTTGAATCTCTCCACTGTGCATAAGTACATTTTTAATTCATCAATGTTCCACATATTCATAGTGATTCTCTAATGGCCAAAAATACAAACAACTTTTATATAACTTGTATAATCTGTATTTGAGAAAGAATGAAACGTAATTAATTATATACATTTTCCATCCTATAAAGGTTTGGCCCCCATTTTGGTAGTCTGGCTAGCAATATTTTGAGCCCTGTGATGTGTTCACTGCAGTTCACATGGATAGCCTGGTAAATTCTGGAAGATTCTGCACACTGTAATGGAGAGACGGGGTTTTTTTTAAGCAATACGACGTGTATTTTAACTTTGCTACAAGACTTTTTTTTTTTTTTTTTTTTTTTTTTATTATTATATATAAACCTTTTCCTTTTGAAGTGTAGGTCTTGGTTCACATTTATAAACCTTTCTAAATACCATTGGGTACTTGCCGTGCCGCATCTCTCATATCCCTGTCCTTTACACACCACTGTGCCATCAACCTTCTGGCTTTACCTTTATTTTAGCTGTTTAAAACTTGTTTAAACACAACCAGACCAGTACTGTTCAAGTCCAAGCTATGAATAGCTAATCCGGCACATGATAAAATATGCCATTTTGGTACGTTTACAGTTCTCCACGAAGACTGCTGAAGCGGACACCTCCAGCGAACTTGCAAAGAAAAGCAAAGAAGTCTTCCGCAAAGAGGTATACTGCTCACTCATAGTTCAAGACTCTCAATTATTAAATTATTGCATTTATTTGACCTAACTGTGATCTGTGAATCCAGCCGTAGTTATTGCAAACTTTTATTAGCGCCCCCCCCCCCAACACACACACATTTTTACCCTACCCTACCAGAGTATATGATTTGAAAGCCAGCGCATAGGAGTATTGTGATTCTCTTAGCATTTTACAGTAATGCTTAATTAATCACCAGCTCAACTTAACAGCTTACAACTGCATAGAAAATTAATTCATTTGTATGTAAATACAGTAAAATACCATAGATAGGAAACAAAATGTGGATTTTCATCATAATTGCAATAGTTTCTTTGAATCGTCACCTAAATTGAATAATCATGACAGCTCTATGCAGCGCTGCCGCTGGTTTTTATCTTAACAGTTCTGCTTGTTTTCTTCCACATTCAGATGTCACAATTTATTGTACAATGCCTTAACCCGTACCGAAAGCCCGATTGCAAACTGGGCCGTATTAGCAACACAGAGGATTTCAAACATCTGGCAAGAAAGGTAACGGTTTTTTCTCATTTTCTTATGCAGATTTAATAATTAACACTAGACAAAACTAAAGTCAATAATCATGATTGAAATGTCATGAAATGTTTAGACCTATAAAATATTCCCTGAACTATATACACGTAGGAATAAGTAGAAAAATACCCAGCGATAGTTTAGCAGATAGATAGCAGACTATGGCAACTGCATTGTGAAAAGGGCACAATGCGTACAGTTTTCCAACACAAGAACATTCCTAAGAAACATCTTTACAATAAGGTTAGTTTAATTTAGCATGATAGTCCTGTGGTTGGCAGTCTAATCTAACGAATAATCAGTCGTAATATGTCCAGCATGATAAAGTGAAGAATTTATCATCAGAATATTAGTATGTGTGTGCATGCTTGTTTGATGCATTTCTGATTTTACAATTAGCCAACTATAACTTTTAGAAAGGGGAATTTATATTTATTTTAAACTATGAATCATTGATCCAGGTGTTGTTTTTGTCATGAAATTGGAATTATCCTTTCTTTTATATTTTGTTTTTGATTACATCAACACATCATTGTGTGTGTATTTACAGTTAACACATGGAGTGATGAACAAGGAGCTCAAGTCCTGCAAAAACCCAGAGGATCTGGAGTGCAATGAGAACGTTAAACACAAGACCAAGGAATACATTAAGAAATACATGCAGAAGTTTGGTGCTGTTTACAGGCCTAAAGAGGACACTGAGTTGGAGTAGCATCCTGCCACTAACGGATATCAAACAGAGTTTTTCATAGGGAGTGTGTGGTGTTTATACTAATGTCCCTACAGCTGCTCTGGAAGCCCTGCATCTGCATGAAGACAAGTGGGGAAAATGTCTCAGCCAGCAGAGAAACGTGCAAAGAATGCACAAATAGGGTGCTATAGAGACTTTCCTCTCCTGGTTTTAGCCTTTTTTTCTGTAATAGTTTTTGGCACTATGGTTTTAGCTGCACTGTCGCTCACAGGACTCTGGAGTGGCTCGTTTGTCAGATGGCTGATGAGAAGATGGAAAGTGGGATTTGGATGCTTTGCCATCTGCTCTTTATATGTATTTAAATTGTCTGGGTCAGTTGAGGCATCTGGTAACCGTTCTCATCAACAGGGACAGGCATTTCCTCACCAGCTGTTTAGCAAGCTGACGACGAAGAAACTGAGCCTGTCAGAGAGCAACAGACTGCTTAGTCTGTTTTGGGAAAGCAGCAGACTATCAGGTTTTGCGCTCATCCTCACTCAAAGCTTGACTCTACTGCTCAGTCCCTGCAGCACTGCCCAGGAGCCTGGGATATTCCATTTAGCTGTATTTTAAGAACTTTTAGAAGACTGAAGTGTGACGGACGGTTGATAATGTCTCCATTTATTCTACGCCACCCTTGGCCACTTTTACTCTTCTTGAGCAGAGACATGTAGCATTTGTTCCTTTATCCACTTGTTTCTTGCTGTTTTACATAAACTCTCATTAACTACAGCGCTTTAACTACACTTCAGAGAAATGTGAAGCCTTCTAGGCGTGTCCTAACTTTTTTTTTTTTTTTTTTTTTTTTACTTTTCCATGTTCAACATCATCAGGGTTCTCCATTGATAACATCATGAACTATTCCAGTTTCAGTTTTTCAGTTGCATTAATCCCTTATCTCCTCCTCCACAAAAACATGTATTATATTGCTTTATTTGTGAATATATTGAGAAATAGTTTTTTTGAAATCCTTTAAATGAGCAGAGGTGTGAAGGGGACTGTGGAGATTGTGTAAATATGTGAATACCAATCTAACAAATAAGGTCAATCCTCAGTCCAGCAGTTATAGCGCTCTCATAGCAAGCAGGATTCTTTCCCACAGCTCTGTGTTGGGTTTTAAGGGGTGTGTGTGGTGTTTTGGGTTGTTTTTTGGTCATTTATTTTTTTCCCTTTTTATTGCTTTCTTTCTGTATTGAAAGACATTTTATGTATAAAAAGAGTGAGTCCCACTCCACTGTAAGTACTGTGCAAGCACATTGTCATACTGAGTGTAAAGAACATTTTAAAATAAACTGTTTTGTAAAAGATGATTCTTTATGCTTCTCCACTTCGGATTTGGGATGGGGGGAGGGTTGTTGCAATGTTTTGCAAGGATATACTGCCTTTGTTGGAAATGTACCTCCAAACCCTTTAGTATAGTTGCTGCAAGATTTTGTCAACCCTGAGCATGTGTGTATTGTTACATACTTACTAAAGCTCCTGTACACCATAAAGCCCACACCATATCAAGTTTTAATTGGATGACCCCTCCTGCCATTTTTTTCACGGTTGCTCATCAATTATCTTGTTTATCTATCAGAGCAGTTCAGGCCTTTGCTCTGGGGCCCAGCAGTTGAAACTTGCTGCTGCTGACATCTGAGCTTCTTATCTTTCAGTCAGCTGTCTGACACCTTAACTACCACTGAACTACCACTTTCTCAGAAAATCGTATGACTGTTGATGTTCTTACTAGTAAAAACATGTTTAATTAGCTCTGTTTGTAAACTGGGTTTGAATTTATTCAATATTCTGGCAGTGAGTTACTTATGCCACAGAAACACGCTATTGAACTTCGTTGTCTTTGTATTCGTTGTGGTTAGGAAGTTGCTATTGAAGTGTCTAGAATGGTAACCCTTACATTCATTCATTTATTCATCTTCTTACCTGCTTATTCCCGAATACGGGGTCCCAGCACACATAGGGCGAGAGGCGGGGGTGCACCCTGGATGGGTCGCCAGCAACACATAGACAAACAACCATTCACACACATAAACTCCTATGGACAATTTACAATCCCCAGACCACCTAATCTGCATGTTTTTGGACTGTTGGAGGAAACCGAAGCACCCAGAGGGAAACATGCAAGTGCGGGAAGAACATGCAAACTCTGCACAGAAAGATCCCAGCCCGGGATTCGAACCCGGGACCTTCTTGTTGTGAGGCGACTGTGCTATCCACTGCGCCACCGTGCCGCCCCCGTAACCCTTACAATGTATTTTAATTTAATTTATAGTGGTTAGTTAGCACGATCCCAGCAAGAAGGCTCTATGGAGTTCTCTCCAGGTTCCTCCTACATGCTATGAAGATGTATGGTTGGTTGATTTGATGATTTTAAATCACCCATTAGAGTGAATGTGTGGCCCTGTGATTAACTGGCAACCTGTCCAGTGTGTATGTGTGCCTTTTGCCCTTCAGACAGCTGGGAGAGTCTCCAGCAGACCCCCGTGATCCCAGAGTTGGAAATAATTGGTTAAAGAAGATAAATTAATAAAAAATACAACAAGTTGTGGCAATACACAAATTAATTTTGAAGCTATTCATTGTTTGATTAGTTTTTAATACCTTATAACTTGTTGAATTGCTTCAGTCACCTCTAGTCTCTCGCAGCCAAACTTTAAGATTGACAGGAGAAAGTCTGCTAACCTTTGGTCCTTTGAATGTTTAAGACCCGCCCAAGAGGACGTAAGCTTTTCGGGTTTGTGGTGTCATGTTTAGAGGTGTGTAAATGTCTCCAGAATACCAGACCGTAGTGTTTTTAAGAATAATGGGTCAGCCCTACCTTTGAACATGTTGCGCTATAACTGCCTGTTACTTTTCAAAGGGACATTTAGTGCTGTACCCACAATACTGTGGAACATCAGAGCACTTAAAATCTGTTTTTTTTCAGGCAGCACTATGGAGGGAGCAACAGCAGATGTCTGGCTCCAATATCTGCACAACCAAAGTGATTCAATGTTTTCATTACAGACTATCTCTGTCTCTCTGTCTCACTATCACTCACTGGTTCTCATGCTATCCTGCCATCCTTTGTTCTCACGCTCTTTCTCAGTCGCTTTCTTATGCTCTCTTTCTATCTCCGCCCCCTCTCTCTTTATTTTTTCTCCAGTGTTGAGCATTCCAGCAGCTTTGCTACACACCGCATTTAAGCAGCTCCATCTGGAGAATGTGGAGTCATGCGAAGGCACTCAGAGCATGCAGAGGCACACAGTTCTTACATCCTGCTTAACAGAGCAGCCATTGAAACCAAGAACAGATTTAAACGGGAAAAAGGTGCTAAAAACTGGAATACGGTTACCAGCTCTTCAGCACTAACTGGTCTGATAGCGTTCAGACTCTTCACCTTTCATCTTTAGGTACTAGTTTAATTTGCAGATTATGTCATTTACATGTGTAATTATTGCCCCTCTGCTTGGCCCAGACCGACCCACTATGTATGATCACGGATGTAGCTAGCTATTTTGGGCTCAATGAAAGTATATGAAGTTATGCATTAACCTCTACTGACACCAGAAAACTCAGTTAAACAAAGTGCAAATCAATAAAAAAAAAAAAGGTGAACTTTTAGAATTCAAATTTAGGACCGCACAAGAGTCACAAGAGGGCGCACTTCTGACAAAACCCCCCAAAAATCTTCTTTTGTGTATCCCAGTCGACTAGGCAACTGCCTATGTCACATATGGACCCAACAACCATTTGAGCTACCTCTGCCCGAGGAGAGTAGAAGTGCGCCCTCTTGTGACTCTTGTGCGCTCCTAAATTTGACTAATAAAAGTTCACTTTTTTTTTATTGATTTGTTTAACTGAGTTTTCTGGTGTCAGTCAAATGATTTATTTATTATCACAATTAAATTACTTATTCTTAATTATTTGAATAATATTTGTTATTAATATAATTTGTAATATTAATTATTAATGGTTGAACCCAGCCATTAGGGTTGCACAAGCCAGTGCATTCTTAGTGCCGGATAAGTGGGGAGGGTTGCGTTAGGCAGGGCATCCAGCGTTAAACTGCACCAAATCAAATATGCGGATCACAAATCACAATCTCATACCAGATCGGTTGCGGCCTGGGGTTAACAAAGACCGCCACATGTACTGTTAGCCGACAGGGTACCGGTGGAAATTGGACTACTGTTGGCCAAAGGAGGAGAAGAGGGGGAAGACGTTTACAGAGACAACTGGCGAAGGAGAAGTATAGGAGAGTGGAGGTTAGGGTGGATACTTTAAATGTTGGTACTATGACTGGTAAAGGGAGAGAGTTAGCTGACATGATGGAGATTAGAAAGGTGGATGTGTTGTGTGTTCAGGAGACCAGGTGGAAAGGCAGTAAAGCCAGGAACATTGGTGGTGGATTTA
>JAOTRA010000035.1:13527665-13540734 GCA_026260255.1 Pseudolaguvia tuberculata | reverse complement strand
ACACACACACACACACACACACACACACACACACACACACACACACACACACACACACACACACACACATACACACTTTTTGCTTACCACTGAGGAATACAACATTTCTTTAGAGGTCCAATGAAGTCGATGTGACTATTTTCTACATATTCCCAAGTATGACGATTTTTACCGAGACAGACTGCAAAATGACAGTGGCTCCAGATGTGGAAGTCAAACAGAAGGTACTGGTATAGCTGAGACAACAGCGCGCTGTTACCCTCGCTTAAGACCTGCTCCAACAACAGCTGGCATGCCATCAACACACTCATATCCATCATAGTGCTTGGTACCTGAAACACACACACGAGTGAAAATGACATGATTACAAGTAAAACAGGGGAAAACATAGATAATATATGTGTATGGCAGAAAAATTAAAACTGTTTGATGTGATTACAGAACACAAGGACATGCAAACTCCGCACAGAAAGATCCCGGCCCGGGATTCGAACCCGGGACCTTCTTGTTGTGAGGCGACTGTGCTATCCACTACGCCATCGTGCCACCCTGTGTTACTATATAAGTGTTTATTGTTTTCAACAGATTTTTCAACAGCGATATTATAAACAGGAAGTTTCAAGTAATATCCTGTTACCCTGTTAGCAAACTGATTTTTATTAAAATTGTCATAAGGGCGAACATGCGGTGTCACTCAGATAGTTTTTTCTTGAGTCTGCTTCCTCTTAAGGTTTTTTTCAGGATGATTTTCCTTGCCACAGTCACTATTAGCTTGCTTATTAGGGACACATTTTTACTGTTAGTGCATTCTCTATTCAATTCAATGTAACTTTATTTGTATAGCGTTTTTTACAATGGTTTTACTATGTTTATTGTGAAACATACATCATGTAGTGGCCACAGCTAAAGAGGTGCTGAACACTTCCAGTTGTTGTCTGGCCTTTTCGTGTCCCTGTTATAATAATTCCGCACTCCATAACAGGCTTATACACTTTCTTGGAATGTTATGGGAATGTATAACCCTAGAGATTCTGAAACCTCCACAAAGAACGAAAGAACAACTGAAGGTATTTCAAGTGAGTCTGTATATATAGTGCATCTGTAAAGTGTATCTGATTACCATGAACAGGACATACATGTTTCTTCTAAGAGAAAAAAAGATAAAATGCTAAAGATGATAAATACTAATTTTATCAAGTTAACAGAGGAATAAATAAAAACGTTTTCTATTGTACTGTAAAACAGGACTAAAACACTTTTGCCAACCCATAACCTGTAAACTTCAAATTTTATATCGTCTGTGCTTTTTGAGAAGTGACTATTTTTTTTAGACACGATGAGGTATTGGTTTATGATTACACGTTTTCAAGCAGTAAAATTGCAGTAAAATGATATTATATATTAGTTGGATTGCTTCATTTGTTTTAAGCATTAAAAAAGAATACATTATTATGTTGTGTAAAATTCAAAAGAATACTGTATATTAAAAGAATATATATGGGTGTCGTGGTGCCATAGTGGTTAGCATGGTAGCAGATTCCTGTGACCAGGATTGAGAGAATAAGCGGGTTACAAGATGATGAATGAATGAATGAACGAGTGAATGAATAGATATTATCAGTGAGGTAATGTAATGCTAAAACATACAAAGACATTCTAGGCAACTGAGGGCTTCCACATTTGTAGCAACATTTTAGAGAGGACAAACTCTATATCAGGGGGGAACCTATAGCTCGCGAGCCAGCTGTGGCTCGCAGATTTCGGCTTTTCTGATAAAACTAAAAATATTATCACTTGTTTTAACCATCCATCGATTTTCCACTGCTCATGTCCTGTTCAGGCCTGCAGTTGGCTGCAGGAGCAATTGTCCATTATTTTAATTGGATGATAATAGCCTACGTTTGCTTTTGCTGGGTAAACAGGTAAACGCCCCATTTTCAATCAGTCTAAAAATATATTATATGGCTCTCACTGAAATAAATTTCCAAATATTTAGCTTTCATGGATCTGAGTCAAAAAGGTTCCCAACCCCTGCTCTTTATGCATATAATGGATAGGTGTACATAAAGCTTTAACACATTACATGGCATCTGCTTTACAGGTCCCATTATTCAGATATTCAGTCATGCTGGTACTAGTGATATTTTCTAACTAGAATCAGAATCCAGAATTGAATAATTTAACTGTACAGTGTTCCACTTAGCGCTTCATGTTTTGCAGCTTCAGTGCTTCGCGGGTCAGCAGCAGCCACATTGTGCAAAGGAGCGTTGTTTCATGTTGATGCGCGCGAGAGAAGGATCTCTGCATGTCAACCAAAGAGATGAGTTGACTCAGTGTACTGTACACATTCATAAAGGCGTGTGATTGGTTTCCGGTGTGACATCGACCAATAAGAGTACGAGTGGATTACATATTTAAAACATTCTTGCACAGTACCCGCTTACACAAAAATTCCTAGGGGCAAATATTACTTCGCGGTTTTTCAGCTTTCGCAGAAGGTTCTGGTCCCCATTAACCGTGAAAAACGAGGGATCACTGTATTATATGCTAACACCCTACTATCATTGTGTTAATACTTTGGAAATACTGTAGTGGGAGTGTGTGCTTAACTTAACTTATATCGATTTATTATTAAAATATAACAGAATTCAAACTCTTACAAATAAGTTTACAAATAATGCATGAATAATAATAATTACAGATCAGAGACAATAAAAATAGGTCAAACACATGCTTTACCTTGTTAAGCATAGCTCCTATAATGGCTGGCCCATAGCACTGGAGAAGACTCTCCTGATTGACTGGGTGATTGCAGAGCATGTTTCTAGTCATTAGGAGGAAAGCAGCCACACTGTTTCTTTCCAAACGGCTCTCTAGAAGAGTAAGAGAGCGAGAGAGAGAGAGAGAGAGAGAGAGAGAAAGAGAGAGAAATTTTACAGTATTTAGTAAATACTTTAGGTTGAAGGAGGCCTTCAGGAATGTGTCGAGGGGTCTTGGCCTTAATACACACTATGCAAGCTTTCATGAACCCCTCTATGTTGTGGTGAAAGTTACAGATTACAGTTATAGTTTGGCATTTGGCAGACGCTCTCATCCAGAGCGACTTCATTTGGTCTCTTTTTCATTTGGTCTACCACTTGTGTGCGCAGAGAACTGAAAACTTGTGAAGAACAGGGACCATTGTGTGTGTCTGACGGTCAACCTTTGAGCCCCCTTGATGTACTCAAGATATCTGTGGTCAGTGAGTACCGTGAAAGGATGTGTGCTTCCCTCCAACAAGTGCCTTCATTCCACTAAAGCCTCGTTGATATCTAGGCGCTTCCATATCATAGTTCCTCTCTGCTGGGGTAAGCTTTCTTGAGAAATAGGCACATGGGTGTAGCTAACGTGGAGATCCTTGTCACTGCTACAACCCCACAATCGGAGGCGTCCACCTCCACCAGGAAAGGCAAGAAGGGATCAGAATAACATCTAAAATTATCTACATAAGCAATGACGCACACATTAATCAGGTCTCGAAAGATTAATAAAGACTGGAAGACTGTTGAAATGTTACAGCATTGCCAGATACTCGTAGAGCCCTTGTATAACGAAGGCTGTCTTCCACTCATCACCACTTTGAATGCTAATTAAACTGAAGGCACTGCACAGGTCTAACATAAAGAATACCCTGGCTTCTTGTAATTGTTTGAGGAAAGCAGGTACTAGAGGTAGAAGATATCGGTATTTCACAGTTATGCTATTTAAATCCCGATAGTCAATGCAAGGTTGAAGGCTGCCATTTTTTTCTCAATGAAGAAGAAGCCCGACGTCGGGGGAGAGGTGGTTGGACGGATATGACCACTGGTCAGGGATCCTTTATTGTTTTAGGTGTGACAAGGGGTAAGTGCGACTTCTAGGAGGTGTAGTGTTGGGTAGTAGCTTTATGGTGTAATCACCTGGGCAATGTGAGGGGAGTTCTGCAGCCCCTCAGCTAAATTATGATAGTTAAGAGGGATGTGGGGTTAACTACTGTGAACAGACAAACTGCTTATATATAATACACGAAAATGGAAGCCATTTGTCAGTACTCACACTCATGTGGTCAGTGGGAGGAACTGCGCCTGTTACACTAGCATTCCTTAATGTCCTGAAAATTTACTCCATTAACCCCCACCTACCAACAGTTATAATTAAACAGTAATAATTCTGAAAAGCCGTAAACTTTTACTAACCACAGGATTTTCCTAAAGGAAGCAGCATGCCTGCAGGTCCCCTGGAGGAGGTCAGATCTGGTCCCAGCAGGTCAGAGGTCTCCTGCCCAGCAGTATCACCCTGTTCCAGCACACAAACCTGCTCAAGAAGCGGCAACAGAGCCCCCATGCCACCAACACAATTCAGCACGTCCTACAGAAACACAAAAAGGAGCAGACTTATCACTCGATGCACCACCTCTAATTCTAAAGTGATCAACTATTCAGCCCCCAAACCTTGACGTCCCAGTTGACAACTCTGTGCCCGGTTAGTCTGCCGTCGTACATATGGTTGGGAGACAGATCCAGACAGATTTGGTTTTTAAAGGCCTGCCAGACAAAAACCACACAACAGAATAAACTCATCTGTAGTGTTTCATTTCACAATAATACAGAACATTTTTGATTGAATGTTCATAAGAGGTCATCTAAAAGACTAGTACTTATATAGACATCATACATTTATACAATAAATATGTGCTCATTCTAAATGTAACATCCTGGCTGTAGACAAAGAGGAATCCATGAATGCAGTAATATCAGGTCTTTATTTGGGAAAGGTAAAGGGAAGGCAAACAATCCAAAAGGGGTAATCCAAAGAGTAGTCAAAAAACAAGCAAAGGTCCAATACATCAAAGTCATCAAGTTCAAAAGAATCAAAACGCTTAGCAAGGCCTAGGGCAACAATACTTCGCAATTAGCCTTAGGAGGCCACCTGTTTATATAGGCAGCCCACGCCCACTTAACTCAACCAGGAAGTAGATTTCGGGCGAGGGCTCCCTCTGTAGGCGGTCCTCCCAAGGCATAGTCCTTACAGTACCCCCCCCCCCTAAAGGACGCCTCCTGGCGTCCAGAAAAGACGTCAGGTAAGGTCTGTGGTGCAACATAGAAAGACGTTATGTGCTACAACATTAGGAGCAACATCTTGCAGAGGAACCACATATAGATCTGATAGCGAGGAGCCCACAAATATATTGTCTGTATAGTGTATTTTGAGTGAGTTAATGGGTCTGTATCTACCTGAGGTGTGTAGTACAACAGGAGTTTACTGCAGAGCTCTGAGAGTTCCCCATCCCCTTTAAAGAGAGGCACACTATGAGGACCTGCAATCAGAAACACAGAGAGTAGTAACACTATGAGATACTGAAGAGATCAAATACTGTACAGAAGTTTGTAATATTTCAAAGCTACAATAATAACACAATTAATAGTAATAATAAATGTAATTATCAACTATAAAATCTTAACACAATTTAATAAGCTATGCCATAACATTTCTTAACAGGTCTTGTTTGAAACACGGTATGCTCTTTAGTATATAACTGTTGTTCATTGTGTGTGTGTGTGTGTGTGTGTGTGTGTGTGTGTGTGTGTGTGTGTGTGTGTGTGTGTGTGTGTATGTGACGCCACCGTCTTACCAGCCATATAGAGTGCCCGTGTCTGTGCAGGCTGCAGTGCTTCATGGCAAATAAAGGTGGTGGCCAATAAGCCATCCAGCGAGGATGGTGAGCCCCACTCTGTATCCTGGAGTCCTGCAGGAATAGTGTAGACAGGGACATCTCTGCCCATTCCCCAGCGTCCTCCTCCTCCTGCTGCAAACGAGGCTGGGAAAGACTGAGAGCGGGTGAGAGCTGGAGGGACAGAGGACATAGTGAACGCCAGCTCAGATGAGTGTACCGGGGGAGGCAGTGTCGGTGAGGTGGTAGTAGTAGTGGTGCGGTGACCCGCTGAACCAATACAGCAGGATGTAAAAGGCTGGAAAAGGCAGATTTGCAGATTGTATCAAAAGACAGTTCATTAATCTTAATGAGTGCTAATTATTAAACAGTATTATTTGTGTTGTTCCTAATTAAACGACTTTATGCCTTCTAGGTGAGAAAAGCAAGTTTATTTATATAACACATTTCATCCAGGTAATTCAAAGTGCCTTACAGAATATAACGTAAAATTCATCTTCCAGCCCACTTATTTCCTTATTCAGGATCACGGGGTTTGCTGGAGCCTATCTCCGCGCACACAGGCATGGGTACACCTAGACAGGCTGCCGGTATATTGCGGGGCCACATATAGACGAACAACCACATATCTATATTGCAGTGGCACTCGTTTATTAAAGGACGGTTAAATACAACAAAACAAACAGAATCGCGATCATCTACTTAAGATGTAAGCGAGGAAAGAGATAATTAGAAACTCGCAACTACAAAAATCAGGCACCCAGCCTGCAATTGACTCCAATAGGCAATAAACATAACGTCAATGTTTTTAGACTATGGGAGGAAACCAGAGTATCCAAAGAAAATGGAATGCAAACTGCACAGAATGACCCATTTTCTGGTAATCGGTCCTGCTAACCACTATGCCACAATGCCAGCAAGAAAGCAAAAATGAATTATATATATAAAAAAAAGACGTTCCTTGTAGTTGACATCCATGCTTTCACAATTTGGGTCAACTCTTCTTTGAAGATATTCTGTTCTATGGCTGTTCATAGACTTCAGTCATGATCATAGATCATTCAACACAATGATCACACAGAAGCTGAGCATGCTGGGAATAAACACCTCCCTCTGCTACTGGATCTCCTGACTCGGAGACTTCAATCAGTCCAGCTCGGGAACAGCACCTCCAGTACCACCACACTGAACACTGGAGCTCCACAGGGCTGTGTGCTCAGTTCACTGTTGTTCACGGCTATGCAGCAATGCACAGCTCAAATCACATAATCAAGTTTGCAGATGACACAACCATGGTGGGTCTAATCAGCAAGAATGATGAGTCAGCATACAGAGAGCAGGTACAACAACTAACAACTTGGTGCAGAGCCAACAACCTGTTTCTTAACGTTTACAAGATGAAAGAGATGGTTGTTGACTTCAGGATATCACAGTGTGACCACTCTTCGCTTAACATCGATGGATCCCAAGTGGAGATGGTCAAGTTCCTTGATGTTCACCTGGCAGAGAACCTCAGCTGGTCACTCAACACCAACTCCATCACCAAGAAAGCCCAACAGTGCCTCTACTTCCTGAGGAAGCTGAGGAGCAAACCACCCAACCCGAATCCTCACCATGTTCTATAGAGCATCCTGTGCAGCTGCATCACTTCCTGGTTTGGGAATTGCACCACCATGGAACGCGCCATGGTCCCTCTAGAGGATAGGGGGATAGTGAAGACAGCTGAAAAGATAATCGGAGTCACTCTTTCCTCTACCACGGACATGTACACCACACACGCTACAAACCTCACACACAGTCTTCTCCCTCCTGCCATCTGGGAAAAGGTTCCGGAGCATTTGGGTCCTTACAACCAGACTGAGTAAAAGTTTCTTTCCTCATGCCATCAGACTCCTCAACATAGAGAGGAGCTGAGAGAATGGACACACAAAACGTACACTCATACATACACACATACCTCATGCATGTATACACACAGACTATCGCATGCATTGCTGCTCTCCCAGATGAGCTTCACAGATCACTTCAAAGGAAGATTACTTTACAACTGCACACTAATCACACTTGTCACTTTAATTGCATTTAGTCTATTCTGAGGTTTTTTAAACCATCTCAACTACCTCAATGCCAATCTTTAGTCTGTATCTATATATTGTGTTGCACTTTCCCCCTGTTTGCACTGTTCTTATTGTCTGTAATTACTTTCTGTAGCACCAAGTTCCTGGAGAAACGTTGTCTCATGTATTCTGATCCATCATATATGGTTAAAATGAGAATAAAACTTCTTTGACTTGACTTGACTTCTCAGTCATTAAGATTGTGGGTGAGGTTTAACAGTAAATGCATTATTCTATTGTCTCTTCGATGTGGTGAAGTTGTTTCATGCCAACAAAAAGAGGACTGGTATGATATGTTCAGATTTTCTGGGTCAAAATTCTGCCAGCGTCCTGTGTGAACTGAAACTGTCTAATGGTCTCCATGGGTAAGCCGGTTAGGAGTGCAGCTGGTATTGAAATCACAAACAAAAATTGCCTGACTGGAAACAAAACTTCAGAATTATAGCAATGTTTCTGAGGTGATAAATAATAAAACCAATGTTGGAATCCAGAAGCAAACCAAGATTCCTGACTTGATATTTTGTTGTTTGAACACTAAACTCCGGAAAAGAATTCACCTCACTGAGTGTCGGACAGCGCAGCTGTGCTGTCTTACACAAGTTTCCATCCACGTAGATTGTGACAAGGTTCTGTCCAAACGGCCTTCGTCCTGCGATGTGCACTATGGCTAAAGAGTGCTGCCAAAAAAGAAGACATTTGTAAACACTTTACATGCATTAAGCAAGTAAATATGTTTGTATGTACAGTTCATTGTGTCTACATTACTAACCCAGGAACCATTGTTGAGGGGAATTTCCGGGAGTGAAACAGCCATGTACTCCTTCTTGGTGCACACTGCTACCACCAGCACTCCCTCCATGGTGAAGAAAGCCTCAAACCCTGTCCCACTTGCCGTGAAGAAGCTAGGAGAACAATTGTCTTGTGTTTTTTGTGAAGTATGATACATATACAGACTAAGATATTCTGAGAGAGAATGATGCAGATATTTATTTCCTGACTCATACTGTGCAACAAGTACCAAACACAAGTGAATAGTCTTTTACTGTGCGATTTTAGTCTGAGACAAATGTTGAAATATTAAAGGACTCCTATAATCCTATTCCATAATCTGTTGTCTTTGATTGCTAGTATGACATGATCACTAACATAGTATTGATGGCTGTATTGATAATTTTTTTCTTCAGTGAGCTTCTGGCACCATTATAAGTTTTCAGACTTACCTGCAGTCTGACATCTCCATTGATAACCCTCAAACTAAGATCCAATTAGCACAAGTCGAATAACCGCCAGTTCAGTGTCCAGTGGACTGTACAGCTAAAATTTACTGAGGCAAAATGGATGTTTTGGTATGCTGCTAGCAACCATTTATTCAGAAAAGGTAGTTTACAAAATGATTATTTAAAATATGGGAGGTTTATTGTTTGCATCCTTTTTTGATGCATTTTACATGTTGAATATTGTAAGAACTTCGTTCTTACACTGTAATATGGGGATCATGTTCATACTGTTTGAAAGCAATAATCACTAAAGACTTATAAAACGCAGTGTAATTCTGGTTTTAGTAATTGAACACAATGATATATTGTAAGGTATACAAATCGAATATATATAATAGATTTCAAATTTCTGTGCATTTTCCCTACCAAGGGGATTAATAGGAATTAACAGGAATGAATGGAATAAGTTTATTCAATGTTCCTTAAACAAATGCCCAGAGCAACACATGTCTATTTAGCCATTTTGCATTGAATTTCTTCATAATACACCCATTACGCAAATACAATTTCTTGAATCAAAATAAAGTAAAAACCTTTGTGAAACAACAAACTCACACACACTGAGTAAACATTATGGTAAGATATAAAAAAGATTTAATTTCCATGGAAAGTTTCTGTAAATTTAAATGTTTTGCCCATTTGCAACCCTAATAGTAATTAATGTTTCAATACAAAACGAACCTTACCTGTAAAGCTGTTTGCGGCGTGGGCCCTTGGTCAAGCGGAGTGTATTGTCAGGGATGGTGAGATGTGACTCAGAGTGGTGTTGATGCACTGGAGGAGGAAAGTTGGAGTTGAGGCATAGCCAGGAGTGAAAGGCAAAACCGTTTCCTGGCCAGCGGTTTATAGAGGGCACCATAATACCAGCCATGGGTGGAGTAAGGTCAAAGTACTGCAGAGCACTAGACCCTGTGTGGGTGTGGGTGGCCATTGCAGCGAGTGCTCGTATGGTGCGAGAGCAATAGGGATGAGGTGGAAAGCTCGGTTTTGTACGCAGCAGCTTTAATAAGCTCTTCAGTTGATGAGGGCGCAATGAGAGTGAGCCAAGCTCCTGCACCAAACCCAACAGAGCATCTGCACACTGAGGCTCTAGTCGCTCAGGGCCCTGGTTTAGAACATTCAGAACTGCATCCACCAAGCCAGCTTCCACGGCTACAGAGCGGCATGCCAAAGATCCGCGGCACACGGCCAACAGCCATTGGCACACTAGCAGTTGCAGTGAGCGAGTGCCTAGTTCTGGAAGCCACTGGAGAAGGAGAAGCAGGGGATGCACGTTACTAATTCCCAGCGGGACAGCCTGGCAGTGCTCACCTTCTACTGCCTGCAGAGATGATAGCAAAGAATAGAAAAAAATAAGGCAGAACAAGAAGACAGCAAATGATACAAACAAAAGATGCTGATACCAATGAAACATTTTAAATTGCAACTGTGAGCAAGGTCAGCTACCATATTCATGAGCTCTTGGAGGAGCCTTTTGGTTGGCTGCCCTTGACTTTTTAAAACATCAAAGAGCTGTGAATATCCAATGCGCTCCTTAAAGACCTCCTGCAAAAGAAAGCCAGCAAAAAGTTCCTATTTAAGATTATATTTTTAATATAATCTTATAACTACAGGAACTTAGATTATACAAATGTAACAAACGTATGTCTAGTAATTATGTAAGTAGAAACTTAAATGGGTACATAAAATGAGACTTGGCACCATTCTGTGATTTCATATTAATAGTTTGAAGAATGATATAAAATCAGTAATAACAAAAAAGTTCACAGAGTTAAATAACTGGAGGTACAAAATTACAAAAGCATGTTTTGAAATAAAAGGGGAATTCATATGAGTACTGGAAATGGGTGTCTACAGTTTGTGTACGTCATATGTACCCAGCTAGCGCTCTACCTTTGCTGATGGAGAGTTGCTCATGATGGCAGTAAGGACTCCAATAGCATGTACTGTGATGCAGTCTGAACCTTTTTCCCAGACCTGCAAACACACACACACATGAACCGAGCTGCCAATTTATAACAATCACCTACCTGATATCACTGACTCACCGACAGAAGCCCAGCAATTCTGATATGAATGTTACATTTATATAACAGCTCTGTACAAATTTGAATGTCACTACTCCATCATTCTCACCACTCAGATGTGGCTCCAGGGTACACTATTTCTGTTGACGAGTACACTTTTGTGTTAATTCAGATTAGCCATTCTACAGTTTTATTTTACCTTCAACACCACTGATAAAAAGGCCACAAAAAACATTTTTTACAGGAATCCTGTAGGAATGGGGTGCAGCTCAGATGGTAGATGCAAGATGTTGAGTGGTTGAGTAGCTAAGATGTTGAGTGGTTGATTGGAAGGCCAGAAATCCTGGGTTAAGGCCCCTCCCCCAACCAAGTTTGACACTGTTAGGTCCTTGAGCAAGACCCTTCCTTTTCAGAGGCGCTGTACCATAGCAGAGGCTGCGCTCTGACCCCAACCTTCTGACCATAAGTGGGATACGAAAAGAAAAACATTTACTATATTTTGTATATGGATATGAATGGAAATGCCCTGCGACCTGTCTCGGGTGTACCCCTGGCCCTATGTTCACTCAGATAGGCTCCACCAGACCCTGTGACCCGGAAGTAGAAGATGAATGAATGAATGAATTTAAATTGAAATGTGTGATTAAGTAAGAAATGTCAGCAGGAGCGGGACAGTAAAATATAATTTATAGTATATGTATATAAAATATACCAATTATATAAATAAACTACTTTTTAAACTACTATTTTAATTTTGAACTTAATTCTGGTTATCCTATCTTTTTATTCTTTGATGTGGCTTATGATTATATGAACGATGTGATTCAAACCAGTAAGAGTTGGTGGTGGCAATGCACCAGGTTTGTAAGCCTATGACAATAATGTCAGAGATGAAGAGGCCTTCTGAAGGGGTCTTTCTGTGTGAAGTTTGCTTGGTATTTTTTTTGGAGTAAGCCGGTTTCCTCCCACAGTCTAAAAAACATTAGGTTATTCTAAATTTCCCATAAGAGTGAGTGTGAGTGTGTGTGGTTGTTCGTCTATGTAAGTACATTATTGCATAGACGAACATGTGCACTGGGATAGGCTCCATCAAAGCCTGTGACCCCGAATTAAGAAATAAGCAAGTTAGAAGATGAATGAATGAAGAGGTCTTCCATATTTGCAGCCATGAAAACTCAATCAAAATGGACTCAGACAAAATGGACTTTTTTGTGAATTTCACAGGAAGGGAAAAAACAAACAAACTACTAATTACAGGTTTGAGACAGGATGTGATTTTCTCCTAGTTTTTGTGGTTAATTGGGCAAGGTTACATGTACATTACATAATTAATACAATCGCAACACCAAACACATACCCCATCCCTGTCATACTAAACACACTTACAGAAGAAAAGCTCATGCAGCAAACCCATGACCCACATGCAAGCAAACACAAATGTACAAAAAAATAACATGTACAAATACAGACAAACCAAAAGTAAACCCATGCACCCAAGCAAAACAAACTCTCGCCAACAATAAACTCTCCCTCCGTAAATAAACCATAAAAAACAAGACTCTAGTGCTTGTTTTTCTTGTGTGCATGTTTGTTAGCACACTGTGTGTTTGTATGATTAGGAGGGTGAGTTTCCTGTGGACGGCCCTCAGGGGGAAGTACCTGCTCCACTTTAGCTTCTGTGAGCAAACGCATGGTGAGGTCACAATGAGCCTCATTCTCGGTTTTACCTCTGCTGCTTTGATAGAGCTGTGGTATATGCACACACATACATGGACAGACGCAAACACACACACACAAACACGAAAAACACAATAAACACAATGGAAAACAGGTTACAGTGCACGTTCCTATACCGCCAATTAGGGTATCAAAACTACTTTGTTGAAATATTTTAATAACACAACTTTATATATATATATATATATCTATATCTATATACATACATATATATTTGTATAC
>JAOTRA010000035.1:13509887-13527565 GCA_026260255.1 Pseudolaguvia tuberculata | reverse complement strand
ATTATATTATATTATATTATATCAGTGACATGCAGGCAGGGAGGTACAGCCTCACCTGTCATCATGGAAACATAACATTAAAAATAAATTAAATGGCTATTATTTATTCAATGTTAAAGTTCTTTTTCATTTAAATTAACAATTTTTGGAATTGTTTTTTGAATTACCGTTCAAATACTAAGAAGATACGAGCGCTCAGCGCTGAGCCTCACCGTGGATTCACTATGCTGTGCTGGCATGCTATGTAGTGAGACTGTTTTGCTGTCCCTCTGCATGTCGCTATTAAAATGTTCAAACACTTTTACTATATGAATTAAATTAAATTTGATCAGATGGTGTATATAATGCTGTGGTTTTTTATTTTTTATTTTCAACAACTGTAAAGTATCTGAAAACTTTAGCTGAGCGGTTTAGCTGAGCGGTAATTAAAAGAAAAGCTGCAAACTCAGGAACACAGTTTTATTTTTTTTCTTTGGTACAGTTTGTATATGTAAAGAATGCTCTGATATGAAATTTTAAACAAAACACGTTAAATGTTTCCAATCAAATGTTGAATAAGCTACTCTTTAAAGTTAATATATTTGTACATTTGACTGTGACATAAACCAGACATAAACCTCAACGCGTGTGACTATTATTTTATATTATTCAATCATCTTCATACCCGCTTTTTCCCTAATTCAGGGTCACGGGGGTCAGCTTGTGCACATAGGGTGAGAGGCGGGGGTACAGACTGGACGGGTCGCAAGTCCATCTCAGGGCAACACATAGACAAACAACCATTCACACACACACATTCACTCATATGGACAATTTATAGGCAAATCACCAATCGAACTAATATGCATGTTTTTGGACTGTGGGAAGAAACAGGAATACCCGGAGAAAATGCAAACGCCGCACAGAAAGATTTTATGCCCGTAAACGAAACTTCCTATCCACTAGGCCACCGCGCACCCTTATTATATTATATTATATTATATTATATTATATTATAAGATTAGTAATCCAATCGTTAAAGATTAAGAGAACGTCTAACATCCTCAGCACAGTAACAGCCTTCAAACTGTTGAAAATCGATAATGTCTGTTTTCTGGTACACTTCTGTAGCAGGACAGATAATCGATCTAAGTGAGATCGTCACATAATCATGGAACAGCAGTCTGTGAGCGCCTTACAAGCCCAAGCTTTAAAAAGAAAAGAAAGGTTAAAAGCGCTTAAGGAACGACAGCTTCAAGTAAGAGCAAAAAAACACCCTATATATTCATAAAATTTCACAAACAGGAGTGTTCTCATATTGCCTTATTTCGTTTTAGGCTAGCCGGGTAGCTTAATAGCAAACAAAGGCTGCTCCATGCAGGCAGGTATTGCTACTAGCTTGCTAGCAGCTAATTAGCCTCAGTGTGTTAGTGTGAGGAACTTAAATAAATATTGAAATGGGGATTGGATGAAATTTAGTGTTTAGATAAAAGCTTTATTTAGCCTGTTAGTTTGATAACTATATAGCTATATGCGAGTTAACGCTGTAGTGGTCGGATAAACTTTATCCTAAAAATAAATATTTATTATCTATCTTTAACGAACATGTTCAATTCATTTAAAAATAATTAAGAGAATGTGTTATCTACCTTTTTATGGAAAGAACTTTGGTAAGTATAAAAACCGACAATTTTATGAATAAATATGTAGAATAAATAGTGAACACTATTAATCACTGGGGGAAAAATGACTGAACATTTCTATTGAACATTTTTTGTTTTGCTACTTTTATAAAGAAATAATTCGTCTAAGCACTAAGTACTGAAAACTTATATAGGAATAATAACCTCTTATTCCTGTCACATTATTCCACTCCTTAGTCCAGCAATTATTTACTTTTGTAATAATGACTAAGTATTTTGTTATAAAACTGCTCATGTTACTACTTCAATGTGTAAAATGGGATTTTAATCCTTTTACAAATAGTAGATGATGTGAAAGCTGATCTGTATTCAGGACTGATGGGTTGTTTTTTTCTCATAGTTGTATCTCACATAGTGGATAAATACATTCAAATCTCAGACTATCTTTGTCAACACAAGAAGTTTTATTACCATTTAAACTATATATAGCAGAGACAGAGACTATGGTGCTACACAGAATTACATAAAACAAGAAAAAGCCCCAGAACAACAACACAACACTGAGTTAAAGGCTAAAGAATACGTGTCTTAGCCTTAAAGTCCATATATGCAAACATACAAGCAACACAATGCATAAAATAGACAAAACAAAACACTCTACAGCTACATTAAATAATGTAGACCAGATTTTGAGTAATGATGGAGAAAAATTAAGCAGTAATATTGCACTCTTTGGCTGTATCTTCTCTGAATATATACTGATGCAAAGTGGTGCCACATATTTTTTACATTTCATTTACTTGTTTACAAATCTTACAAATTAATTTACAGAATTTGTGTACTTTATGTGAAATACTAATGTAGCAATATTTTGCAATAATTAATATGCTACTAATGTAGCAATAATTTATTGTTAAACAGTAGTACTACAGATTGGTTATAATAAACTACTCAAGTACTGTAATGGAAGTATTTGTCCTTAGATTTCTTACTGTTGTTTATCAGAAAAAACATACTAACTGGGCAGGAGAGGATTTCTTGCCTTTTGTTGGTGGAACTGGAAAGACCAGATTCGGGCATCTAACCCAAAGTTTGTATATCTTGGAGCCAACCCACCACACAACGGCACCACCCAGATCTCCCTCTTCTCGCATACATATCCAGGACTATTGTCCACATGTTGTTCATGTTACAGTTTTAAAACCTTCATGTCAAATTCTTTTCTGCCCACTAACAGACTGGTAACTGAGTTACTGCCTTTAAAATCATCAATTAGCTTCAGTTTAGTGTTGGAGATTCGACATGTGAATATTTAGGAAGAACTCTTCTCAACATTTGTGATGTGATGTTACTATCACTCTGAACATTGTGTCAAAACATAACCAACATTGATGTCCAACACCTTTATGCGTAAAAGGTGTTAGGCTATCGTCGTCAGCAACCATTTCAAGTTGCTGAAATTGTTTGGAATATTTCTTATTGGTGTTTAATAAATGTTAACACGGGTGACTGGGTATTTACTAATTGTTGGAAACACTGTGTCTTGAGGATTGATTGCTGGCTGATACTTATAGTGAATCACACTTTAAACCATAATCTGTGTTATGAGTTGGTAATATCCTTAAATATTTTCTGGAATTAGCACAAGAATAAAATAAAATGAACATTATTATGTTTGCTAAGTTGTGATTTGTTAGTGTAAAGAGATTTTTGTAAAGCCATCTTATTCCAGGTAGTGTCAGGGTACATTGAAGCGTACAAACATTGAGAACGATTGCTTAAAATGAAAAATTCTTCTTTAATATTGAGCAGTTCAGTCAGTCAAGTAATAAAACACAAATGTGTTATAGAAAATTCATCCCACTAAGTGTTGTTCATTCATATTTGGAAAGCTGTGAAAAGGATTTTTTTGCTTTGGTTGCTAAGTTTCTAATTGTTTACAATTTTTGAGGCTCTTCCTCCTGCCTCCTTCATTAAGCTGCCATTGACGCATATTTGATTGGTGATATCCCTGCCCTTTACAGGCAGTGCAGGCACTTCAAAATTAAATCCCAGGCAACTCCACCCGGTTGTTTTATTCAAGTTGGCACGAGTAGTTCCTCAACCGAATAAACCTGTTTGAAACAAACTTAAATAAAATAAAAACCAACAATGAGAAAACTTAATTGGTGCATAAATATGTTGATTTATTGGTGGTTTGTTTGAAATGCAAGTATGTTATCCTCTGACTAACAGCTGACTGTTCTGCTAAAATAACACTAGTAATACCAGTTGGGTCTGGTTATCCTGTCAACTCAAATTCCAGCTCCCAGTACAATGAGTGTGACGATATTAAATTGGAAAATGGAAATATCTTTTTTTTGATGTTGTTTGTGTCAAAGAGATAGTGATATATATAGTGACAGGTTTGCACTAATTGCCACCAGTTCCATTAAGGGTTCCCATGACCCAAATGACATTAACCTAACCTTACAAAATGGAAATCTGGCTGTGAATCACATCACACAATGTGCAGTATCTAGTGGGGATTATAACAGACTATTTGTTCTTAATTTATAGTGGTGTAAAAAAGTGTTGGCCCCCTTCCTGATTTCAAATCTTTTTGCATGTTTGTCACACTTTAATTTTTCAGATCATCAAACAAATCTAAATATTAGTCAAATATAACATGAGTACAAACAAAACTACATAAACTAAAACTACATAAACTAAAACTAAATGAACTAAAACTAAATGAAGGTTTTTATTATTAAGGGAAAACAAAATCCAAAACTACATGGGCCTGTTTGAGAAAGTGTTTGCCCCAAAACATAACTTAACTGTGGTTTATCGCACCTGAGTTCAATTTCTCTAGCCACACTCAAGCCTGATTACTGCCACACCTGTTTGCAATCAAGAAACCACATAAATAGGACCTGCCTGACAAAGTGAAGTAGACCAAAAGATCCTCAAAAGCTAGACAACATGCCAAGATCCAAAGAAATTCAGAAACAAATTAGAAGGAAAGTAATTGAGATCTATCAGTCTGGAAAAGGAGCCACAGTGAGAGCCATTATCCACAAATGGGGAAAACATGGAACAGTGGAGAACCTTCCCAGGAGTGGCCGGCTGGCCAAAAATACCCCAAGAGCTCAGCGACGACTCATCCAAGAGGTCACAAAAAACCCCACAACAATGTCCAAAGAATTGAAGGCCTCTCTTGCCTCAGTCTCTCTCTCTTGCCTCGATAATCTTGTCTTGATTATCTCCAAGAATTAAGAAAATACTCTGTGAACTGACAAGACAAAAGTTGAACTTTTTAGGATGTGTGTGTCGCATTTCACCTGGCATAGAACATCATACCAACAGTAAAATATGAACGTGGTAGTGTGATGGTCTGGAAGACTTGCTGTGATAAATGGAATTATGAATTCTGTTGTCTCCCAAAAAATCCTGAAGGAGAATATCCGACCATCTGTTTGTGACCTCATGCTGTAGCGAACTCGGGTTCTGCAGCAGGGACAATGATCCAAAACACACCAGCATGTCCACCCCTGAAGGGCTGAAGAAAAACAAAATGAAGACTTTGGAGTGGCCTAGTCAAAGTCCTGACCTGAATCCTATTGAGACTTTGTGGCATGACCGTATCAAGGCGGTTCATGCTCGAAAACCTTTTGTATGTGGCTGAATTACAACAATTCAGCAAAGATGAGTGGATCAAAATTCCTCCACAGCGCTGGAACTGACTCATTGCATGTTATCGCAAACAATTGAACGCTTGGTTGGGGATCAGCAGTCGGGACGGCGCTTGGTTGGGGATCAGCAGTCGGGACGGCGCTTGGTTGGGGATCAGCAGTCGGGACGGCGCTTGGTTGGGGATCAGCAGTCGGGACGGCGCTTGGTTGGGGAACAGCAGTAGGGGGACCAGTGCTGTTTAAAGATTTGGAGCAGCAGTGATCAGGGATTTCTTATTAGATGTACGCTTTCTTACTAGTGTACGCTACAATTTTTATGCCTTGCTGACTTACCTTAGGTCTAAGGTCTTACTTTTCAGATCTGTCTTGCTAGCATTTGGTTGACAAGATAAAAGTGGATTTTGATTGCTGGTGATGAAAACTCCTGCTACAATTTTGTTAATTACAGAACTGTAATTCTACTGTTCAGACATCTGTACTGTGATTGTCCATAAATATAAAAAAAGTCTCCATGGCAATAATTACATAGCTTTCTTTAAGTTATGTATTTATTTTTTATCTATCCTCTTGTCCATATGACTGTTATAGAAACAAAATAAATAACTTGTGAAATATTTAAATTTGTATAAATCTGTTGAAGATGATCTATGGGCATCGTGTACAGTTTAATGTAGAATGGACCCTTTCTGTGGTTGGTTGACTTATTACTTTTAATCTGGTGGACTTTTATTTAAGCTTCCTGGTCATTCTTTAGTGCGTTCACATTTTACTTTGTGTTTATTAATTGTGAGTGGCTCACTTCAGACATACTGTAATGTTTAATCTGCAATTACACTAATCTAGTGGGGTTTTTTTTATAGGGACGGGAACAAGCAGAAGGCGAACCTGATTGCAAGAAAGCAGTAGAGGAAGTAGAACCAGTGGAAAGACACAGGTAAAAAAGCACATACACTTTTTTCTTTTGGGAAAATAAAGTCCAGTTCCTGTTGTGGGTGTTTTTGAATTTCTGAGTTTTCTGAGTGTGAGGCGTTGCATGCAACGCCTCACACACTGCATACAGTGTTTACATGAGTTAATGCTGAAGGTCGCTGGTTTCTCTCAATGCGCTATTTCAGACAAAGCCATTGTTTATACTCATTGTTTATACTGGCTATAAACTCACTTTTTTCTCTGTCAGCAGGTCATTTCTAGATCTTTAGTGAATCTTGTTCTAAGCTTGAATGGAAATTTTCCATGCTTAGTTGATTTGCAATACAATAAACGTCACCTTGCAATTGAAAAATATAAACAATATGCCCCTAATTGACCAGTCTGTGGTGTTCCTTTTAACCGAAAAGTTTAAAGGAGTGTCTCCGGTGACTAAGCATGCATCATAAAATTTGCAATAGGGCTCCGATTGCAAAACAGTGCTTGCACAGGTGAGTGAAGGGCACCGCCCAACTTAAACACCCTGTTTGTATTGTGTTGGAAATACTGCAAGCGGTAAATTTGTGACATTTAATTGTAGGTGTAAACTCATGATTTGTTCTGTTTATAAAGCAAGAGCCTCAGAATTTATATGATGCAATACTGTATATTATACAATACAATACACACACCTGTCTGTCTGTATGTGTGTGTATGTATATATATATATATATATATAATGTATGTATATGTATGTATATGTGTATGTATCTTTTAGAAACAACTACAGGAGGAAGTAGTTTCACACTGAAGTAGGGATAAAAGAAGGACGTTATTTCACCCTAACTGACTCGAACCATGTTGGTTATTTTTAATTGTTATTTTTTAGAACTTGTGTTACGTCATTTGACTCCACCTTTTCCAGCCTTTGGCGATATGGAGACTTACTGTGGGCAGACTGTTGTGTTTTCATGTGCTCTTCCTCATATGTACACTAGCAGATTTTTCATTGCTGTTACACCTTTCTCAGCATACTAACAGTGTAAATAATTGAGTGTGGCATGTGTGTATTTGTGCTGCATTTTTGTGCAGGTTGACAAACAGGGTGAGGCAATAGGTAATAGGTAAAACCTCTGACTTTGTTAATGGCTATTGTTAAGCTGAATGTTACAGATTATTATTGTTACAATTAGTGGGGGTTTTCCTTAATCTAAAATAAATTTTACTTTAAATAAAAGCAGGCCTTAATGAATGTTGATACATACAAGTGTATTAGATAAAGACACATCATCATTTTTTGGTTTGATCCAATGTTTTTCCTGCTTTGCAAATCTGTGCAGAAAAAAAAAATCCTACAGCATTTAGCAGATAGACTGGAGACTTGCCAGTCAAACGATGTTGATATTCAGACAGTAGCTGTGTTTGGCTGCTGAACTAAACTGTACGTGAAGAATGACAGCATTGGCGTATTGTTCTAGCAGGTGGGCAGGAAGTATCACCAGGAAACCAGAGAGTGGGAGAGGTTCCTAATCCTTTGTCTCTGTCTCACTTAACTGATTTTCCCCGCTGTGCTCGTTTTCACATTTTTGGACTAAGTCACATTTCGCAAGGGAACTCTTTGTTTGACAGCGTTTATAGTTTTGTCTCAAAGTTTTACCATAAATGGTTGTGATGATGCTCATTCTACAACACGGGTGGGTTATTAATGAGCACAAATCACAGGAGACACTCCAATGAGTAATCACACCTACTGAACTTTTATTCCCTTTAAGGAAGTGCAGAAATAAAAGCTGTGTATCTGAATACTGGATCCTGGAAAAGATATGACATAATTAGGCATGTATTGACTCAGTTTCAGCTGAGACATTGCACTCTCCAGATGCAGCCCACAAAACAGGTGCTACATGCTAATAAGCTGGTGTGAAGTGAATGAAGGAAAGCTTTGTATAAAATTTCCGAGTTGAATCACTGATATGGTGTAAAATAAACAAGGTTATGATCTGTGGCTTGCACTGCTCCCTGCTGGTCATGGGTTGCATTAAAGCTGTTTAGGAATAATGACTGAGGATATTATGAGCCTTGTCCCTCTTGTTATACTTCTGTATTCATGAACAAGTCCTACAAGATTTCACATGTCACTTTTATGGCTTGGGTGTAACTCCTCCTTTATGTGACACACCTATGTAAAGATTTACCCTTTATTGTTTTCAAAGTATCGGTGAATCAGCTAGGAAACACCTAAGAAAACCTCCCCAATAGAATAAAGGTGCATAATTTGTATTGTATGCTATTGTAATCTCTACAAAATGTCAGATTTACTTTCTTCATTTCCAGCACTGTACTGCCCTTATCCAGAGTGACTTACATATTCCATTATTTATGCAACTGAGCAGTTTACGGTCCTCATTTGTCCTGGGAATCAAACCCACAATCTTTAGGTTAGCAGCCCAACACTTTAACCGCTGAGCTACCACTTTTACAGATTATTCAAAATTGTATGTTTGTTTTTACAGAGAGCTGAAGCTGAGGAACTACAAACCTGAAGATGAAGAGCTAAAAGAAAGACAGGTGCCCAAAGCTAAACCTGCATCGGGTAAAAATGTCTGCTACATCCATAGATATTTACAATCAGTTATGCTTTTTTTATGAATACATGGAATACAGGTAGAACGCTTAAATTACAGTGTAATTTTAGCATAGAAATGCTTGCTGTATTATGTGCTGTCGCTGTAGTGTTATGGATCTCTGAATAATTTTAATGTTGTTTGATGGAGCAGCATTGTTAGTTTGATATGTTTGGCTTTTGTACCCCTACAGTGGAAGATAAAGTTAAAGACCAACTGGAAGCAGCAAACCCAGAGCCAATTATAGAGGAAGTGGTGAGTCAGTCAGTTTGTGGTGGAATTTCTCCACCAAATCTCTTCAGTTGGCTACATGCTAGCTGTAGTTAGTATTTCCTTTGCATGAATGAATGCAATCATGAATAAATACAAATATTTCGTGAACATTACTAATTACTATAATATAAATCCATGTATAGCTCATAGGATGCTGTATATCATCCTATACAAGTTATATTTTTATTATGTAAAGAGATACAATCTATACATCAAACTGCCTTAATTTTCAGAGCATGACCATGATAACCATATCAGTTTACATTTGTCTTATTTTGTTTACAATTTGCAGTTGAAGGTTAAGGGTCTTGTTCTCTAATTAATTAGAATCCCTAAAAACATCTGAAGAATTTAACAAAAAAACTGTTGAAAATGATCAAAATACCCCAGATTTAATGTAAAAACCAAAAATGGGCATTTAATACATACATATATGTAAAATTCCTTCCTAACATAGCTTAATTGCTGATTCTTAGGATCAACCTTAACTCTGTGGTGGGAGTGGCACAGGTACATGGGTTCTGGGTAATTAGCTGGGCTTTGATGCACTTTATGGTCAAAATATAACACAAGACTGACTGGCTGGCTGTTACTGATGTGTGTTTCAATTTAGGATCTGGCTAATTTAGCGCCAAGAAAACCAGACTGGTGAGGAGTTCACACATTTGCAAGCACTCCCGTTTATTTACACATCTAGTTTGTCCATTTTTGTCATGCTCCTTTTTGTTGGTAGGGATCTTAAGAGGGATGTTGCAAAAAAACTGGATAAACTCGAGCGAAGAACCCAGAAAGCCATTGCAGAACTGATCCGTGAGTATGATTAAAACATCCAGTCTTCACTTCTCCAGTACATCCAAACTAGTATCAGCAGAGCATCTACTATATTAACTGTCTGTTGCTGCTTTTTCTACTGTGTTGTACACTAGTTCAAAATGAAACTGAAACTGACCCTGACACAGATTTTATCAGTTTGCTGTATTGACCTAATAATGCATGTTATTTATAAAGCTCACCGTGTCCTCCAAGATGGAGCTACATAAATGTAACCACTAATCTAAAAATAACATTCAGGCCACGGTTAAAAATCATAACAAGGACGGTACATGCCAGAAGCTTTAGGCTGTCAAGACTATTCAGTCACTTGATGATTAAAGAAAGACAGAATGAACAAAAATAAATAAATAAAGTCAGTTTATTTAACTTTGATTGTTGTGTGTGCACGCACAGGGGATCGGCTGAAAGGGAGTGAAATAGAGCTGGCTGCAGCAGTTGGGGCAGTTGCTGTAGAAGAGGCAGATTCAGATTGATTCCGACTGCCTCCTTATGAAAGATGAACAGAACTTGCATGAGCTCTGTGTGTACAAAGAATTGTATCTGCTATTTCAAATAAAAGTTTTTTTCTATTTTGGTTTCATTTGTTTGTTTTTATTTCTTAATTTTAGTGAAATATTGTCAACCTACAGCAATTTTTCAAATAAGATTTGGGGTAAAATGCCCAATAATGTTGCTCTTTAAAGCATTAAAAGGTTAATATTTCTCAAAGCAGCTTCCAAACAATCAGCAAATAAGATTTAATGTAAATAACTGCCAATGACAAATGGTGTGTGTGTGTAACATACTGCTTCTCTTTATGAATTCAATAACAATGATATATCTTTACAATTTGGTGACGAATTGGGATGTAGAGATTATAAACAGAGTATGTCTTCTTTTCCCTCTCAGAATTCTAAATCACTTTCAGGAAACATTAGTCCATCTACATTAGATCTCGTTTAAATATTAATGTGTCTTGACACTGAATACATGAGCAGAACTAAATGAAATTTTTTTTTGTAGAAACGTTCTCCAAAAGTACCATGTTTTTATATTGGAAATATAGTGTTAAAGTAAATATTATGGCTTATAAAAAAACATCTAATCGAATAACAAACATCCTAAATGAATCATTGCTCCTTTGTAAAGCTCCCAGAAACATTACACATCATTCAAAGAACTGAATTATTCACTAAATGAATTGTTATACTAAACAGTGGCGTTGTCAAAAAGACAGGAAGAGGAGCTAGAGGTGGCTGAGTTTAGGCAGACTTTAGAGTAAAGGGATGGCACATGTGGGATGTTTTGGAAACAAGGCTAGATTGAGATGGTTTGAACATTGGTAAAATAACGCTGAGGAAAAGAGGAAGACCAAGGAGGAGGTTTATGGTGGTGGTGAGGGAAGACATTCAGGTATTGGGGGTGAAATAGGCAGATGTAGAGGACAGGGTAGTGTGGAGAAGAGCTGTGACCTCCCCTAATGGGAGCAGCCAAAAGGAGAAAATTCACTACTAAACAGACGGTTAAACAGACTGATCAAAACAATATACACAAAAATATTGGGACACCTGACCATCATATCCATATCCAACAACATTAATTATCCTGTCAGCAGGACAGGTCCACTTCTTGGACCAAATCTGCCTGTGTCAACAGTCACACATGCCACCAAGATGGTGGAAGTGGTATATTTGTTTAGGGAATGTTTCCTTTCACATTTAAAAATAGATGTGAAAGGAAGAGCATTGGGTGACGTATAAGAGTGGAAGAAGTTGCACACAGGTGGACTATTTTTGTGCAGGAGATGTTGCCTGAAAGAGATTGGAGACTGTAAGGTGGTTGCAGGGGATAGTGTAGCTAAACAGCATCGCATGGTTGTCTGTAGGATGGCTTTGGAGGTTAGGAAGAAGAGGAAGAGAGAGAGGACAGAAAAGAGAATAAAACATTGGAAGCTGAAGGAGGAAGACTGTAATGTGAGATTCAGGGAGGAGGTTAGAAAGGGTGAAGAGTTGTTGAATAGTTGGGCAACAACTGCAGAAATGGTAAAGGAGACAGCTGGAAAGGGAAAGGATGCCTGAGGAATGGAGAAGGAGTGTTCTGGGACAGATTTTTAAGAATAAGGGAGATGTGCAAACGTGCGGTAACTACAGGGGAATAAAATTGATGAGTCACAACATGGAGTTATGGGAAAGAGTAGTGGAAGCCAGGCTGTAAGAAGAGGTGCCCATCTGTGAGCAACAGTATGATTTCATGTCAAGGAAGAGTACTACAGATGCAATTTTTGCTTTGAGGATGTTGATGGAGAAGTACAGAAGAAGAAGTGAGGTGTGCAGTAGGCATGTCGACTGGTCCAAAGTGTTTGCAGTGATGGTGATGGACAGGTTAACAGATGAGGTGAGACAAAAGTCTCCATGAATGATGATGTTTGCGGATGATATTGTGATTTGTGGTGAAAGTAGGGAGCAGGTTTAGAAGAATCTGGAAATGTGAAGGTACGCGCTGGAGAGAAGGGGAATGAAAGTCAGTAGGAGTAAGAGAGAGTACATGTGTGTGAATGAGAGTGGTGAGGTTGCAGGGAGAAGAGGTAATGAAGGTGGAGGAGTTTAAATACCTTTAAGTCAACAGCGCAGTGAAGAAAAGAGTTTAGGCAGGGTGAAGTGGGTAGAGAAGAGAGGCAGTAGTGATTTGTGATAGACGAGTTACGGCAACTATGAAAGGGAAAGTTTATAGGATTGTATGAGACCTGCAATGTTGTACGGTTTAGAGACAGTGGCGTTGTCAAAAAGACAGGAGGCGGAGCTGGAGGTGGCAGAGTTGAAGATGCTGAGATTTTAATTGGGAGTGACGAGGATTAGAAATGAGTCTCTAATAAACTCGTGTTGACGGCGCGTGTAGCATGTTTTGGAGACAAGGGGAGGGAGGTTATGTTGAGATGGTTTGGACATGTGAAGACGAGGAACATGCAGTATATTGGTAGATTGGTGGGGATGCCTAGCAGGAGGAAAAGAGGAAAAGCAAGGAGGAGATTTTTGAATGTGGTGAGGCAGGTAGTTGGGATGAAAGATGCAGAAGTATGGGAGAGGGAGTGAGGAGAAGAGTGATCCGCTGTGTCAACCCCTAATAGGAGCAGCCGAAAGGAAAAGAAAAAGAGTTGTGTATTATATTTTTTCTTACAATTTCATTTGGATTAATAATGTATTCTCTCCAAATATTCATCTGGCGAATATTTCACAATATATCACAAACCTCCCCAGCAACATATCAATATTAGTTTTATTTAACAATATTGTGCAGCCCTACTTTTACTACTAATCAATCATTACATGCCAAATAAGCTGAATAACATGACCAGTCACTATATCTTGATCTAGTCAGTCTCTTAAGCAGGGAAGATTCACAACATAAATGTAGACCACCAAAGGTTTTTATTTTTGAATTAAGGCCATTTTAAGAAGGTTAGGATTTACTCACTCACTCATATATATATATATATATATATATATATATATACACATATACCTTCATTGTCTTCTGGGGAGTGTATTTAGGGTCAGTTATATTATTTTTGTGTTCAATCACAGCAATGCCTAATAGGTTACCTGGTCTGTCACAGGTGTGTTCCGCCTTAAAGAGTACTCATACCGTTACATAATCACAAAAAACATTTTCATCACCTCAAAATAGTTCAGCTACTGACATATGTCACAACCATAAAGTTAAGATCTATAAACAAATAAAAGATATATGGAAGTGATGTCAGAAACGTAGAACGTGACAATAAAGGAGTTATAGATAAAATGTCCTTCCCTAATATGCAACTCGCTGCAGGAATATTTCCGCTCAGCCTGTGAAAAGGAAACACAGCTTACAATGTTTTTCAGGTATTAGCCATGGCTATTGAGACGACTTAGTAGTAAGAAATAGATGCTACATATGTGGCTTCCTGAAACATAGCCCTTAAACTCAGTTTAAAGTCTAAGACAAAATCAAACATTTAAAAATAGATATATTCCCAGATTTTAAGCAGCAGGTGTCTGGTGCAGGTGTAGTTTGCTTTAGGAGGCTTCCCAATGGCTTCCACTTTCGATCTTTCGTGCAGCAGGTCCCAGCTCCACCTTACACACACGCTGTGCAAACTTCAGTGAGCAAAGAGTCTCTTCAAGATTCTTTTCCAGGGAAGAAATCTGAAATTAATAATAAACAGGACAAAAAGGATAAAACTTTGAATTTGCCAGATGTGTGCACTCTTGATTTAGTGTATCTCCCTGTGCACCGTTAAACTTTAGTTTCCAGATTGAATTACTAAGCCATGATTACATGTCCTATGCTGAAATAACTGATGAATCCAATTGTAAACTAATGTGTCACCATTATGAGCGTTATGAACATACACTATACAGTTTAGTATTAGGTAAAAAATTATATAACACATACTACCAACTTAATAAACCAGTTTAAAAATGTACATATGCTGGAATCTTCTTCATGTTAATCTGTCTCAAACCAAGTAATGTTGAAATCTATCTTTTTATACTAAAAGGACAACTGATGGACATGTTTACCCTCTGTACCACCAAGCAATGACTGAAGCTGAAGAAGCTGCTTCGAGAAACGTCCATTAGTAAGTGTCTAAATAAACCTGAAATTGAATTGAATTTAAATTTAGCAAGTTGAAAAAAGCCTGGGCATTTTGCAGCTTCTATAAGATGAAAACCCCCCAAAGTAGGATTCCTGGGAATATTTGTTTTAAATGATGTTGTTCACTACACATCATTGTTTTTAGACCCATTAAACTCTTAGATAGTTTAGGACATTGTGCTGATGGGATATACTGAAGTTTTGTTTGAGTACCTGCACCACCATGGCTGTTTTGTTGCCTTTGCCCAGTGAGTCCTGCAGCAGGTATGTGAGGCGTGAGTTCCTGAAGGGGATATAGGTCTGTCGGCCCCTTAGAGCCTGGATCACGTCTCCCAGTGCCAGCAGTGACCGATTAATGTTCTGGGCCTCCTTAAGCCGCTCGCCTTCCGCTCCTGATTTGGACACACGCTCAGAGCCAGCCAGGTCCACCAGATTCAACTTGCCTACAGCAGATACATATACAGGAGAATTCCAAAAGAAAATAAGCAAAGCAAAGTGTGTGAATCATCAAACATTTTAATTCATGCTTTAATGTATGTGGTTTTAAGCCTGATCATTTTTGTTTTTCAACAGTTTAAGAAAAAAAAACAAAGGTTGCAAGCTCTCATAAAAATGCATAGAACAAGTTGTGCTTCTTTATCTTGGTTACTAGTCTGTGTAGAGGATTTGATTTTCTGTGAGGCTCCTTATATACTAAATGTGCCATTTATCTAATGTGTGTATAATCTACATACATATTAAACATTTTCCCTATATTTTAGTGTTATCATTTTTAATTAATATACATTTAATAGGACTAAATACCACAAATCTACAGAGACTTGCCCATAATACTGACAAAATATGAATCTACAATAAATACTTAGATATTCTACAATGTAAAGGACACGTGTTGCCCTGCAATGGACTGGCGACCCGTCCAGGGTGTACCCTTGCCTTTCACCCTATGTGAGCTGGGATAGGCACCAGCAGACCCCCGTGACTCCGAATTAGGTAATAAGTGGGAGAGAAGATGAATGAATGAATGAAGTACACCTGTATCACACAACTGGGACTCGGCCTAGAGGAGGCCCTCCATCGGCGATTAGGAGGGATTAATTGTATGTTTTAGAGTAGCTATTAACACTCAGCTGACATTTTCCTACATTATGCTCCTATGTTCGATAGCTGTCTGCATCAACACAATGAACAATATTTCATACACTGTACAGCAATTACATTTTCTCAGTACTTTTCAGCTGGGCAGTAAAATCTTTTTCAGTTTTGTGTCTTTTTGAACAGTTGAGTTTCTGACTGTCTTTACATTAAAGATTTATTAAAAGGTATTTCTGTAAGTGGCTTTTTTTGTGAAATACCACAAATATAAATAAACTCACTATTATGAAGCAAGTGTGTTCATTATATGATCCTTATCAAGTTCTATGTACTGATGATTTCAATTGTATTGATATTGTCAGTGAAGCTGACCAGTGGTTTTGGTTCCGGTGGCGAGGTCTGTTCCTTGCACTGTGATGGTGAGCAGAGCGTGTGAACGAGAACTATGCTGATTCATTTGTGTTCCGAACGTTATCCTGTTTCTCCGTGCCGTTGCCAGAATCTGCAGAAGCACGCCAATTACTAAGATAAAAAAATCAGCCAATGCTTTCAAGATTATTTGCTGAACTCTACAAAGACTTACCTTTTTAATATGCTGAAAGTTTTTGACTTCTTTTATTCGAAGACCGGGCACATGGAGCTGACCCGTGCCATCAGGATTAATTTTAATGTCTAGCTTGTCTCCATCTTTACTCAGCAGATCTCTAAGATTTAAAGGATGAGGATAACGTTTCTTGTACATAATTATGTATTTACAGATTTACAGAACCAATAAAAAAAATAAAAGATAAACAATAAAAAAGATACCTGAGAACCTCATTGTAGATTTCTACTGAACTGATATTGATAGTGTATGTCAACATGTCTTTCCTTTCCTCAATTTCATTGAAAAGGTGTTTCAGGGCTCGTTGGTTGATGCCTGGATTCTCAACAGGACCCTGTAGAATATGATATTACCAGTGGTGGAAATTAATAAATGACAAATACTTTCATTATAGCACTTAAGTATATTTTTGTTCTATTTTATTGAGTATAATATATACAGTGGGGCAAAAAATTTGGTCAGCCACCAATTGTGCAAGTTCTCCCACTTAAAATGAGAGAGGCCTTTTCATCATCAACTATGAGAGACAAAATGAGAAGAAAAATACAGAAAATCACATCGTCTGATTTTTAAAGAAATTATTTGCAAATTATGGTGGAAAATAAGTATTTGGTCACCTACAAACCAACTGTGGGAGCAATTAATAGAGAATGGAAGACATACAAGACTAATAATCGATCTGGGGCTCCTTGAAGATCTCACCCTGTAGGGTCAAAATGATCATAAGAAAGGTGAGCAAAAATCCCAGAACCACATGGAGAGACAAAGTGAATGCCCTGCTGGGACCAAAGTAACAAAAGACTATCATCATACTTAAATCCTGCAGTGCCAGACGTGTCCCCTTGCAATAGCCGGTACATGTTCAGGCCCATCTGAAGTTTGCTAGAGAGCATTTGTATGACTGGGAGAATGTCATATGGTCAGATGAAACCAAAATAGAACTTTTTGGTAAAACTCTACTCATCGTGTTTGGACGCCATACGTCAGATTTTGAATGAAAACCTTCCGTCAGCAAGGCCGGGCATTGAAGATGAACCGTGGCTGGGTCTTTCAGGATAACAATGATCTCAAACACACTGCCCGGGTAACAAAGGAGTGAAAGCATTTCATTTCGTAAGAAGCATTTCAAGGTCCTGGAGTGGCCTAGCCAGTCTCCAGATACAGTTACAGTTAGTCATTTGGCAGACGCTCTTATCCAGAAAGACTTACATTTGGTCACAACAACACTGATTAATATTTTATTAATTTATTAATTCATTAATATTCTATTGAACCCAGCCATTAGGGTTGCACAAGCCAGTGCATTCTTAGTGACGGTTCCAAGCCCGGATAAGTGGGGAGGGTTGCGTTAGGAAGGGCATCCAGCGTAAAACTACGCCAAATCAAATATGCGGATCACAAATAAGAAACTCATACCGGATCGGTCGCG